>PVIA01003817.1:0-127500 GCA_004024845.1 Tonatia bakeri
ACTGCACAGAAAAAAATCTTTTGTATGAACAGAACGCCTTGATGTTGAATACTCATACTTTAATGATAAGTGATGATAAACATAATGATAAACATTACCTTGATGTTTAAATGCTCATACTTTAAAGGTAAACCCCTGGCATTTTTTGAGTCTTCTGGGAGAAAACTGGAAATTAGTAGCACTTGTTAAAACAATGCAAAGTTTCCCCCCTTCTACCAATTTACTGTTATTTATTAAGCTATTCTTAGTAAGTGTTAACTTGCAAAATTAATAATGCAGTGTATTAATGGGGGAAGGGACAAAAAGGTTAAAAACTGAGTGCTTAAACTGCTGGTGGAAATTTTTTATTGGAATCATTAACTGGATTGGCGTTATAACTGATATGCCCCTAGCTGCCTTTACTTTTATACAGTTTACTTCTGATGAACAAGTTTTTCATTCTGAGGCTCTTTTGGAAAACTGATTTGTGCTCAGTTTAGATTCTGTGACTCTGATCAGCATTTATTCAGTCTCCTTATGCACCCTGATTTCTGTATTCATAGAGAAACACCCACCCCTGCTGCCCCAACACCGGCGCCCTACAATCCTCTCTAATGCCCTCCGAACACAGAAGCCACTTCCTGGGTCCCAGCTGCGCACAGTTTGTGTCTCAGCCACAAGCTGAGGCTCAGAAAGTTAATGTCCTAGGTTCCACACACACAGACCTTGGGAAGGGGACTTGTATGCACTTTGGGGAGTGGGACTTGTATACATTTCACTCCTGTTAGGAGTGAAGGAGGGTGAGGGAGAGGACCACGTTCTCTGAAGTCCTACAGAGAATAATAACTTTGGTTCAGTTTCTCAGGGGGAGGTCTGGAAAAACCTCAGGCAACCTTTTTTTTTTTTTTTTTTTTCCAGCAATTTTGAGAGAGAATTAAGTCCTAATTCCCTAATTGTACATCATGAATTAAATTCTCTGCCATGCCTCTGGGAGGGTATCTGGTGTCTTATCCTTGGGAGAACTGAGAAACTACTCACTCAAGTTCTGTTTTGTGCTGTGCGGTTCAGATGCAGAGCCCTGAGTGAGAGAGTCTGCCGGGCGCTCGGATCAGGGGGCAGGGGAGCTCACATGTTCGCACTCCATTTCTACCAGTCATTGGTTATGGGCTGCCACCCGGACGAGACACCAGTTCCCAGACTGTTGAGGCCATTTCTTCCAGCAGACTAAGTGGGTTCTCACAGCCCGGGGCGGCACTCATGTGAAGAAACAGGGGTGTGCTGTCGCGATGAAAGTGTGCTGGGCTCACTGTACGTGAAATGGTGAAGGCTTCCAAGGGGTATGCATGGAACACCAGTGGCGTCTGCTTCGGTCAGTCCTTCGGCCACACAGAGTTGCATTTCACATTAGCTTTGCTGCATAGATTCTTCAGGATAGGGTTAACCATCATTTCTAGAAAATTGAAGAGACCTTCACTAGGTGGATTAATAGGATGAGCTACAGCCTCTCCTGTTGTAATGGATATTAATGACCCACTTTTTGCCCCACCCATTAGATGACCCTTGTAGATCTGGTGGCTTGCTTCATGGGTTATCCAGACATACATCCTGGTGGAGGCTGGGACCAGATTACTTGTCTTTGCCATCATTTCCTATTTGTAGTTGAAACCGGGGGAAAGACTGCTATGCAATGCCTGAGAGCTCTCTCTGAGTTCCAGCCTTCTTCCTATCCTGTTAGGTGGCAGCAACCCCACCTTCTCATTTTAATCAGGGTTATTGCCCCTGGAGGTACAGCAGTTCCCTGATTTGTCTGTGTACTGGCACTAGGGGGTTCAAAATGACCTGAAAGTTGGAGCTTTAGGTGTAGTAGAGCCCTTGTAGTTTCCCCTGGTGGAAATGTTCTCCTTCGGGCCCCCAATCAGGAACCCTGCCCTGACACACTGAACCTGGTGTTGCAAGGACGGAAGCACAAATTCCAACAAAGGGGCACTGGACATGATGGTGGGGGGCGGGGGTCCATGGCTACTTCACCACTTGGTTCTTGGGCCCATGTATTCTACTTACTGGGGACAGCACTGCGTAATGGCTATTGGCTCAAGGCAGATATGTCAACTGGAAGGATGAAGCCACAACCTTACAGGGTGTCATTTCTAATCTGGGCCTTGACTGCATCCTTAAGAAGCCATTCTTAAATTCTGTCAGGTAAGCAACTTTGAGATAATACGGTATATGGTAAGACTAGTGGATCCTGTGATAAAGTGTCACTCTTGATTTTTTTTTTTTTTTTGCTATAAAATCACTCCTTTGCTCTGCAGCAATGTCATATGGGATCCAAGATGTATAAATCAGACTCTGAGATTTCTCACATAATGGTGCTGGCTAAGGTTGTTCTGATAGAAAATGCAAACCCATACCCAGGATATGTGTCTGTCCTGGTCCAAACAAATTATTGTATTATTATTTTTTTCTATAGTAGAAGTGATTGATTATAATGAATAATTTGCCTCCAAGAGGCTAGTTGGTCTCCTCAAGGAATGATACCTTAACATGAGCTCAGCTGTCAGCAGGGTGAGCGTTCACCAGCAGCTACAGCTAGATCAGCCTTGGGGGCAGGAGCTCGTGCGGTAGGGCCTGTAGAGTTCCCAGTTCTATGGCTATCCTATTTCTAGTCTGTTCTTGTGGTCATTGTTGGCGCCCTGGAACTGTTCTGGGCAGAGGCTGTCTAACATTTCCAGATGAATCTTTCCACCTACTTCATTGTGTAGGGCCTACCCTGCAGTTGATGTCTCTGGTGGGCATTTTCACGTGAAACAAAGACCCGCTCACTTGGTGTCCACTTCCTTGGGTGCATATGCATACTCACATTCCTTTTTCCAGTCTTTTCCTCTATCTTCCAGTCTTGTTCTGGCCAATCTATCTGTGCCTTCCCAGGGGCTCATGTGCAATTTACCTTAGGCTACTACCTTAGGCTACTCCAGTCCAATTTCACAGATGAAGATCTTATCAATCGTCACATTATAGCATTTTAGGGATTATTATCTCCTGATTTACCTTCAACAGTGGGATCTTTGTTGCCATCTGGTCAGCAGATGACCCAACTCCATAATCCTATCCGAAGAGTCTGCTACCTAGGACTTAATCTAGTACCAGGTGACTTAGATTAGATTCTCCAGAGGCAGAACCAGAGGCAGAGCCATGTGGAAATAATTTATTAGGAAACGTTTCTGGGAAAAACTGATAAGGAAGTGGGGACATGTGACCAGGAAGGAAAGGAGGCCAAAAGAGTGTGTATTATCAAGCTGGTTCCACCCCCCGTGGAACCTCAGAAGGTAGTTTAGGTTAACAGGTCAAAGTGTTCGTTAGTGGCAAGGGAGCTGGAACATTATCCTGCCACAATCAGTCAATGTCTCGGACTGCACCTGAGGTGACATGAACCTGGCACTTCTGGCTCTCTGTGCAAGCAGACAAACCGAGTTCTGGCAGCCAGGGCAGCCCTCCCATGAGGAGATGCGTGTTCTGGTGTGGGCAGAAGAAGTGCGCCGGGAGCTGTGCATAAGCATTCTAAAGAAATCAGAGGGGCATGGGTGGGGCACCGACAGTGTCTGCCATGGTCATCTATTTATAAGTGTTTACTAGAGGTTCACATACAGCTAGGGTAGCATTCCTGTAGAGGAGAGATTGTATTTGTCAGCTTTTCATGTGTTTCCCCCTACACCATTTGGATTATTAAAGTTGACTACCTTTACAATAAAGTGTGTATCAGTTTTTTTTTTCTTAGTCAAAGCTTGTTGCAATGAATAGCCTGCATGAAATTAGGGTCCTACAGAAAATCGTAGTGGATAGATTAAGAACAGAATGGAGCCTCATCTACTGCCCAGTGAATTGCTGAATGAAAATAATGATCCAAGAAAGCTAGGAGGGAAGGGTCAGGCACACATCTTTAAGTCCATCTCTTCTCTCCTCCAGATAGGTTGGTCTTTGGTAAGTAGTTGACAGTGAAGGTATGGCATTTCTATTGGAGATTATGCAATTGTTATGTTGTAAATATTGGATTCAAACGATCTCTCTTGTTATGTGAAAACCATGTTTGTGATATGAAGACAATACCTCTTGCATTTTGAGTTTTGATTTACATAGCATGTTTCCTTAAGAGAGACACATCAGCATTCTGAAAATGTAAAAGTGAGATTTTAACCTACCAGTTTGAATGAAACTTTGGGTGTAAATAAGTTGTTATAGCTAATGAGAAGTGGACTTGTGTCATGCATTGCTGTCTCTCTCAGTTGTATGTACCCGACCGTCTTGGTGCTCCTGGCCGGGAACAAGCACACAGGGACAGTCAGTGGGATACTGATGATTGGATGTCAGTTTGCACCAACCCACTTTTTTAAAAATTTTATTTTGATATTGAAATAAGCACTGGGGTAGAAATTTCAAATAACATGTCTTCATGCTGGATAAAGGAGGCTTTCATTCTGTGCTGGCTCAGTGAGTGGTCTCTTGGGTCGAAGCAAAACCATCTGCTACTTCTATCTTGATTTTCACAGTCGAATGTACACCTTGCTACATAAATATAATCTATGCATGTGTTCTTAATAAAATGACACCCTATTTATTTAATGGAAATTCAGAAGGTGACAGGTAAAATGGTCAGCCACGAGATCAAAGGAGGGTTTTTCATTTGGTCTAAAGCTTGTTTTCTTGTCTAGAACTTGGCTTTTTAATTTATTTATCAAGAAATGTAATGAAAAATTTTTCTAATCCAAAAGCAGAGAATGGAAGGTATCAATGGTTACTTTTTATAAAAGGAGTTATCTCATGCTATTTCACTCTCTTTTACTTCCTACTGGGGTATTTAAGAACTCCTCAGAGATGCACTCACACCCATAAACTACAGAAGGGAAACCATGAGGAACATTTATCCTGTTGGAAATCCTGCCTTTCCCCATCAGACTAAACATCCTACCAGTGTTTTGCAGGCAGTATATATATTATTAGAAAAAATAATTTTTTTTTAGTAATTACATAATTTTTTCATTTAATATAACTATTTGGGATTGTGATTTTGTCTATGTGGTAATTTAAAAATATGTTAATGTATGAGATTATATGCTTAATGAATACATTCTTTTAGGTTATTTCTAAATTAGGTGATTAGATTTTGATCACTTATATAAATGATTAGGATATTTCACTTGAACTTTTGTTCTTTCTCCCCAAGTTTTTTAGCTTCAGTAACATTATTCAGATCCCTAGTTTAACTCTACATGGGAAAGCTAATCCTTTCAAAATAATTTCTTCTCACTCTACTATGGTTTTTTTCCTAGCCCTTCCCAGTGGCTCCTTTTGATAGTTCTCAGAAATTCCCATGTACCCAGTAAACATGAGGCTATTCTTAGTATATTAATAGTTATTATCATGGGAAAAGAATGATTTTAATATTAATAAAAATAATTTCCACTCACTGCTGGAATAAATTAGTTTATTTTTAAAAGTTGGTTCAATGATTGATATTTATAGAATGTTAATTTTTTTAAAGGCAACTCTGTGTGGAGTTGGGCAGTTTTTGTCCTCTTTGCCTCCCTTCCAAATAAAAACCCAGAAACCATTCTGCACATCACATGGAAACCCAACCTCATAAACCCGAAAAATAACCCCGAGAACTGATGGTCTAGAAGGCTTTGTTGAGTCAAAGCACTTAAAAAACAATTAACAAATAAAATCTTCGAAAGGCTCCTAGGAGAAGTAGGCTAACATTTTCTTGCCCATTGTTTTGGAGTCCACATTTCAGGTCACTTGCCAAAGCTAAAGGGTCGTTGTTGCTCATGCCAGCAGCTCCAAGAATCTGCTAGTTACTGATCCAGTTCCTTGATAGTTACCATCAGAGTTTGATAGAAACTGAGCCTGGTTTTGCATTTGGTTCATGTTAACAACAAAATTTCTCATCCCATCCAAATTATTTTATAGTTAATAAAATTGTAGAGTTGGAAACGTCCTTCAAAATAATCAAGTTCAAGTTCTTTAGTTTGTAGATGCTACAAAGCTGAAGCTCAGGGATGTACAGCCCTGCCCAGGGCTCAGTCTTCCCTCCAATGTACTGGCCTGCAGAGACCGGATGGCCACGGCTTGTTGGGGAAACCTCCCAGTAGGTGAATAGATTTTCCAAGAGGAGGCATTAGCTTTGTAGAGTAGTGAGTAATAAAAGAACAAAGGGAGAGAAGATATTCTTTTTTTTTTTTAAGATTTTATTTATTTATTTTTAGGGAGGGAAGGGAGGGAGAAAGAGAGAGAGAGAGAAACATGAATGTGCGGTTGCTGGGGTCCCTGACCTGCAACCCAGGCATGTGCCCTGACTGGGAATTGAACCTGCGATGCTTTGGTTCTCAGCTCGCGCTCAATCCACTGGGCTACGCCAGCCAGGGCAAGATATTCTATAAAGAGAAAGAATTTAAGGGGTACTGTTTTACTCTATTTTGTTTCTAAACAAACTTCTTTCTGTGCTGAAGCACACCAAGCCCAAGAAGGCCCATGCTCTATTTCTTAGAAAAATGCCTCGGCTCAGAGCCATCCCCACAGCCTTCCTTAGACACCCAAAATTGGCAAGAATACTTGCTGGAAGGAATATTTCTAATATTTCCCTTGAAAAGTCAAGGGTGGTAGGAGGCTAGGGAAAAGGGAGAGGCTGTGCGGGGAAAAGTATGAGTGCAGATGTAGCAAGCAAAGGGCAGGTCCACATGAAGATGAGTCCTGGCTTCCCAAATATGGCATACTCGGTGCCACTTGAGGGAGACACACCCTCTGGGAAGCCAAGCAGAATGCTGAAAGTTTCCCCATCTTTCTGTAACAATATTTTAAGCAACTTCCAGACTTTCTCTGCACTCCAGGGCTCATTCCAATTACCCTGAAAAGTCTATTTTAATATCTACTAGTTATCTCAAAAGTAACATGTTTAAAATTCAACTTCTGATCTCTGAAGCCTACTTCTCTCAATGTCCTTCCAAACCCAGAAAATGACAAATCCATTTTTCTAGATACTTAGGCCAGTAATCTTGCAGTTATCCTAAAATCTTCTCTTTTCATGCCTCATATCCATTTTATTACTAAATCTCATTGATCTAGATCTTCATTCCTGCGGGATTTTGATTCCCTGGTTACCTTGCTCTTCTCAGACTGTGGCTGCTTTTTTTATTCATTCCTTGGCTATGAAAATTGGGAGGAGGAGTACCAAGAGTGAAATATTTGTTTGCCAAGCAAATCCTTCCCTTCCTACATCGTATAATGAGCAAATTTGCCTTCTCTTGATAATCATGGTCAATGACCAGATGGTGTCTACTTTCCTTAAATGCTGATTACTTCATTTAAGGAGCTGAAAGTGACAGAATGAGAGCTATAGCTTCAACTTTTAAAGATTTTTGAAACATACCCTGCTAGAAATAGTCTACATATCTACACCTCCAGGGCTCAGAGTTGTGGGAATGGAAAACAGACTTTTCCAAATGGGTTACCAGAACAGATGTTAAGCAGAACTACTGTCTCTATCCTCTGGTTCCCAAACCCATTCATTCTGTCTGTTGTGGATAAAACACCTATTGACATAGGGTGTATGCTGCACCCAGGAAGATGGTATTTCAGTATCATGGGATATTGTCTTCAAGCTTGAGCATCAGTCATACCTTCAAAAAGTGTTCTGCTTCTGGCAAGATGCAGTAGTAAAGACAATGTTTACCTTCCTTCTGAAACAAACAGAAATATCAAGTGAAATCCAGGAAGCAACAGTTTTCAAAATTCTGATGTCTAGCACCAAAGGAAAGTGATCCCTGAGATATAGGAAATAAATATGATGAGCAATATAATCCCCCCAACTTAGTGCCTTTGAAAGAATGTCCAGGTCATGGCACAGGGAGGGGAACTGAGAGGTTTGCAGACTCTTTGAGTTGAAGCAGCAGAGCTAAGAGTCCAGTCAGACCAAGGCAGATGGAATTCACAGGACAGGAGACCCAGAGAAGAGCTTTACAGAGAGAGCACTGTGGAGATCTCCATAGGGTCCCCTTTGAGCAGGTAGCGGAGTATTAAGCAGTGCATGCATACACTGGGAAAAGAATCATCCCAAAGTACCAGAGAGAAGAATATCTGGTGCTCACATGGGGCTGGGAGTAGTGCTTGCCCCAGCCAGATGAGAAAAACTCCTAATTAATAGGGAATTAAATAGAATGCTCAAGAAGCTATTTCCTTAGTAGTGGGGAATAATTAGCTCTAGACTGACCATTCTGTGGACCTGCTAACAAATCATAAAAGAAAGCCTAGAAAGATCAAGCTGTTTCCAAGTAACTTAACCACAGCCTAGAACAAAGTTCAAGAACACTCACAGGAATTCAAAATTACCCAAATTCAAAACTGACCCACTTCATAATAAAGGAGCTGCAACAATGGGCACATGACCTTGGGATCCACTATTCCTATCACATACCACCTTACCAGGTAACTGCTGCCTATTAGAGCTATGGAACAATCTTTTCCATCTTTCTTTTCCTTCCTTCTCTCTTCCTTCCTTCCCTCTTCCTTCCCTCCCTCCCTTCTTCCTTCTTTCCTTTCTTATTTCTTTTTGAGGTATAATTGACATACCTCAATTATACCTTTAAAATTGTATATTTTAAACACTGTATGTGTTTAAAATATACAATTTTTACATTGTATAAATTGAGACATGTATACAACTATGAAAATATTATTGCAATCAAGATAATAATAAATCAAGATAATAAGCAAGATAAACATGCCCAAAATTTCTTCATGCCACTTTGTTATTTTTCCCTTCCACCTTTCCCTGCCCCCAAACAACCACCAATAAGCTGTCACTATAGAGTATTGTATTACCTAGAATTTTATATAAATGGAACTACATGGTATGTGTTCCCTTTTGTCTGGCTTCTTATACACAGAATAATTATTTTGAGATCTATCTGTGTTGTTTTGTGTATCAAAAGCTCATTTTTTTATTGCCAAGTAGTAGTATTATATTGTATAGATATACTACATTTTCAATCCACCTTTTGGTAGCCATTTCAGTTGTTTCTAGTTCTGTGTACTTTGGCTTTAGTTTGCCAGTTTCTGGAGGTGGAAGCCGAAGTGATTGACTTGAGACCTACCTTCCAGTGTAGGTATGCAGTGCTATACATTTCACTTTAGAAACTTCTCTAGTGGCATCCCACTAATATATGTCTTTTTCATTTTAATTCAGTTTAAACACTTTCTAATTTCCCCTTTGATTTCTTTGACCCATGAATTATTTAGAAGTATGTTATTTAATTTCCAATTATTTGTGTACCACAATTTCTTTTGAATGTATAGAATGCTCTAGCCCCTTGCTTACTGCCTCTGGTGTTAGCCAGCTCCAGAACTCGCTGTTTTTTCAGGACTCCGCGGCTGCTATTCCTGCTTTGTCCTCATCATGACAATTGGGCTGACTTTGCTCCTGATGTATGTGCCTCCACCTCATTGCCATTCTTTCAGGGTCCTCTTATTTCCACTGCCATCACAGGCCCAGTTCTGTAACCCTATCTCCCATGTTCTAGTGCTGAACCTACAGAGAAGAGCCACCTCTGAACTTCTCAGTGATGTTGTGGCTGCTCTGACCAGGGCATTCCTTATTGTTTTAATAAATAGAATATTCTTTAGGGTTTCCCATTAAACTTAGTGGGCTTGGGTGTTCTGGCTTTCACAAGTATTTTCTTTCTAGGATTCCCACTTCTCTGAGTCTTTCAATCCCTTCACTAACTGTGGACCATCTACTCCTCCAAACATTCATGATCCATCCTAGAATGCTTTTTTCACTGCCTACCAGAGTGCTTGCCAAGATGTTACATTCTATATAGGAGAAGATTGTTCTACATTGATTAACTGTTTTCTATCCTACTTCATCTTCCACATCTCCAGGGTCAAGTTCCATAATCTTACTATGTTGGCAGGTCCTTTGGCACACAGTCTCTTTGCTCCCTTAGCAGGCCCAACATATTTCCAATTGTGTGCTGCTGTGACTTAACCCAAGTTGTTGGACTGGGGTTAGGAGGGTAAGAGGGCAAATCACGAGGAAGGTGCATGCAGAGGCCCCTGCATTGCCTTCAACCAGCCTTGAACATGGGAGAGTGAGCTCTTCTGTAATCCAGCATACTCAGGAGACATAGTAATTCTGAAGTCCTCATCAAGTGCCAGAATCCCACTCCTTTCTAACTAGGGTTGGTCTTGGCATAGCTCTTTTCTAGCATTGAGAATTCAACCTTCTTTGCTGTTTGCTAGCCTGAGAAGTCTTGAGCCTGATCATCAGTTTTTTGTGGCCTCTGGCTGCAGGAGATGGGAATTCTTTATATGCTTTAAAGGAGATCTTCTGGCTTTCACACTTTATCTTAACTGTAAATCCTCTTCAGTCTTTCATCATCTTTTTCTGATGCCCCCATAACTCTCAGCAACAGCTGTCAATTCCATAGACCTTATCCAAACTCCCCAAATGCCTGACATTTTCATTTTTATCACCAGTGTGTTTCCTTCCTCTGATATCTAATTCCATTTGACCACTGATGAAAGTTTCATCAGTCGCATAACTGTGCTGTACCGAAGACATTCAGTTTCTCACCTACCACCCGTGGCGGGTCTTTATGGCCAGCTGATCAGCAGGTGAGTCAACTCCAAACTCTCATTTCAAATCTACATTTTAAGACTATTCCAGGAGCCACATTTTGTCAGTCTTATCTCTCAGGAAACAATGAAGTATTGTTTTACACACAGGTGGGTTATCAGAGAATGTTCTTGAGAACAATATTTGTGAGAGAGGGAGAGGGAAGTAAGACAAGGCAGGGGAGAAATTGAACTGAGATGTAGGTGCAACAGTAGCCTTAGTAATTCCACAGGAGTCTGAAGCTTGGATGGCTTTTCATACTTGATGCCACTGGCTTGATATATGCTGTCTCCAGGGAGGCAGCAGACCTGGAACATTACCAAGAGCAAGCACTATATTCAGCAAGTCATTATCTTAGGTGAGCTTAGATAACTGTGTGTGGAGAACCTTAGCCATGAGCCATTAGTGAACACCATTCCAGGTAGGAGAGGGGATGAGACTCTTGGTCCTGAAGTGGGGTATCTGAGTGGTGTACCACAGTATCCACCATAAACATTTTACAGCTTTTGGCCCAAGTAGGAACTTTGCTTAATATTGACAATTACCATGAAATCAATATTCTTTGTGAAGTATTAATTAGCTATAAATTCAGAGATCACTCATCCAATTTATCTTATACTCAATGATATAATATAAGGCTTAAATTATAAATTTGGAGTCCAAATGCCTTGGTGAAATAGATTATGTCTTCCATTCCTCCACCATCCCTATGCAGAATTCATAGTGAGCCATGAAATGATATTGGTATGCTCTGATTTATTGTAACTCACTCTGGAGCCTCATGAACTGTCTATTGAAGAACTTATTCTAGAAGTCTGTTTTTTCTAGGGACCAGTGCATGATTGCTGGTTCCCAGTTTCTAAAATCCTGTCTCATTGTAGATCTAAGAACAAGCAGAGTGTTACTTTATTTCAAGTATTTTTATCACCATTTCTTCTCTAAAATTCCTCAGAGATCATTAATAATTATCATATTTATTTCAATAAATTCTTTTTTATGTCTAATCCTAGTGCTAGCCTTTTCTTCCTCTCCTTTCATCATCCCAGCTATGTGTACTCTATTAAAAGCACCCACCATCCTGGAGTTAGGCTAAGGTCCTCTCATTACCCAACCCAGTTTTCAACAGTGGGATTTTTATCTTGTTATGCCTATTTAATATTTGGAAAATTAAAAAGAAAGAGATGGAAGTTATCATTATTGTCATATTGAAAAATAATGCATTGTAACCTGGATGGTAAATAAGCTATTTAATTTCTTTTCTGTTAAGATGAACACACTCAGCAAAGCACAAGTTCTTTCCATGGTATTTGGAATGACCAATGGGAAGCCTACTAGTCATAAGAGAGCTCATCTTCACAGGATATAGAAAGTCCTATACATACAACTAAGCAGTGGTCTTGAGAAATTCTTCCAAATGAAAACACTAAAAGACATTTTGCGTTACATTTTTGTTTGCATATAGAAATCATTATTAGCTCTTATTGATTCCTGAATTATGATATGAATGTGAGAGTGATAACATTTCTGGAAGGTTTGGGTAGTACTTTGTGAGAAACTAAATGGCTAAATAACTAGAATATTTGATAGGAAGAAACTCAGTAAGTTACACATTTCATAAAGTGGCACTACTGGAAAACCATTATTTATCAAATTCTGAAAAATGCATGGTTTCACCTCCACTTCTCCCAAAGTTCTGGGGGGATATATTATTTTATACACCAGATTGGTCTAGTAGAGTAATCAGCTTAGCATTATAACAGCTACTTCAACATACTACTTACTGGTTAATACTTTCTAAAATTAAAGTTACAAACTGTGAGTGCTGTGCCACTGTAATATTTTTATAATATTTGTAATTATTGGTCTCAGCAGGAGCCCTCACAGACACCTAGATCACCTGCCCTTTCTAGCTATGGCCAGTAAGGCTGTGGAGTTCCCAGTCTTACAGAGCAGGGAAAATTGACTTTCTTTCTTCCCTTATTCTGACTTTAGTCCTAAAGGGACTAAAAATCCTCTTCAGTTAGATGAATATATCTTGCATACAGCTGTGAAACTTTTCACACATCAGGAGAAATCAGCAATATGTAGTGCTGAAAGCAGAAAAAAATGGTTACTGCTAAGTGAAGCTTAAAGGAAACACACCCCAATGTTTGTGCAGGCAAATGAGTGAACACAGACCCTGGGGTCTCAAACACACCATTTTGGTGGATTATTATGCACGATTTGTCCATACTGACAAAATGATTAACCATTTTGCATCTGTGAATCCATGACCCCAAACAGATGAAAGGTAAACATAGCTATGTTGACAAATGGCTTCACTGTAAAATTCTGGTACAAATGAAGGCATGATAACGGGAAAAATCTGTATGGAATAAGTTCATGTCAATTTTCCCATCAACCACCAGGACAACCTAACTATTTTTTTCAAAGAATGATGCTATAGTATTAATTATTAATTATTAATTATTAATGTGTGGAGGTATGTGCGGAAGATACTTAGAGGTGGAATTTTAGGATGAAATAGGTGGGTGATAAGAAGTTAAGCAGGGCTCAATCTCAGGTTGGAAAAGGTTTAAATCACCTACCTCATTACCAGCAAAGTGGGTGAACATGGAAATAGTTCTTGACTCAATATTTAAGGCACCCTTCCAAAATATTCTGGCTTTGAAAAAGTCTTGTAGGTTCTTCATTTTATACATTTTCCACCTCAGAGGGGAAAAAAGATAGACTACAAAAGCTGGGCTGACATTCATGTAAGAGAAGCTGTTAAGATGAATAATTTCTTTTTATTTTTCATTGTATACCAAAATATTAAATTCTAGGAAATTCATTTAATAGGTGACAATTAAGATAGTGTGATCATTGAAATGTGGATAACTGTACAAACTGTAGAAAACTAGGTAATTAAACAAACAAACAAAAAAAACCCCGAAAAACAAAAGAATCCTAATGGGTGAAAAAGGAGGAGGTGCTGAGAACAGATTGGTGCTTATAAAGTACCAATAGGGATGCAAAGTACAGTGTAGGGTGCATAGTCAGTAATATTGGAGTGACTATGTATGGGCCAGCTGGGTACTGGAAATATCGGGGGACACTGTGTATATGATTGTTGAATCACTAGACTGTATGCCTGAAACTAATACAAAATAATACTGAGTGTCAACTGGAATTGAAAAAAAAAAGAATCTTAAAGTTAAGAACATTTACAGAGAATGAAATAGATCTTGCCTCAACAATATTAGAGTTTATGTTTAACCCATAACATCACAAAAATTTTTCCAAAAATGGTAATAGAAACAAGAATGGACATTTCATGGTTTCTACTTTATTCAAGAGACTAGAATATAGTCCTTAGTTCTAGTTATTTGAATGATATCTAGGCCAGTGTTTCCCAAACTTTGGGACATATGTGAATCATCAAAAGATCTTGTGAAAAATGCAAGATCTAATTCAGTTGGCCTGAGAGTTTGCATTTCTAACAAGTTCCCAGATGACCCTGATGTGGAAAGTCCAAGAATGAGACTTTGAAAAGCAAAGATTTAGAAAACTTGGAACAACTCAGAAGAGCTTCTAAGGGATATTAATTAACAATTGATCAATTAGAGCTGTGGAGAAAGGTAATGATTTCTGGGAAAAATAATAAATGTGTCAAGAGAAAGAGAAATGAGTAATAGGATGACTGAAGCATACATAGGACTCTTAGCAGAGTTTTCTTATTCCACAGGCTACACAATTACAAGTGAGTTTCCATAATAGCTGAAAGGGTCTATGCAATATCTGGAAGAATTTTATGACAGCGAGAAGTGCTGAATATTAAAAAATCTTACTCAGAAAGGCCAGGCAATCTAGGCAATCTACTATCAAGAGTCTGGGATTCTTGTATACCAGCTTGTGTAATAGTTATAGGATATGTGCAAGCTTCAGTAACAAAAAAATAATCAAATACAACATAGTCATACTTCCTAATAATAATAATAATAAAAGAATGTGAGGCATACTTGGGATAGGTCTTTTTTAGATCTCTGGTGAACTTCAGTGGCATTTTGGCTGGAAGGCAATTATACACAATGGTGCTCTAGAAGAATTGAAGGCAATTGTAAGCATCAGAGCTGATAGCAGACCCTATCTACGACATCACTTGTATGGAATGAATCTAAATATTTCCAAGTACAGCCCAGCAATGTATTAGTAACATCCCTGACCATAGGTCCCAAGGTAAATGTTGCCTGGCACACTGGACTGCCTAGTAAATTCACTGAAGTTGTTCAGTATGTATTTCTATCTTAATGATTCAACAAAGGGATAGATACATGTTCTGAAATATTTTTTAAAATGGGTGGTAACCCTCAGAGCAGATACTAGCTCCCTTCTCTCATGTTCTCTTCCTCCTGAACCCCAATATCATGTACTACTGCAATTTATTAAGGGTTAAGTCATAGTTGTGATAATTCTTCTACAGTGTGATTAAGCCTTATATACTATGTATCTGTATGTAGTTATAAAACAAAGTTATAATTAGGTAAAAATTAAACTGAGCAGAGAAAAATTCCATTGCCTTAGAATGTAAGAGTAAGGAGAACTGAGCCTTCTCTTAAATAGTCAAGAAGGGAAATCCATTCCATTTTGGGTATTCACTTCTCTTTTATTGTTGGGACAGTAGGACTTAAGCTCTCTTCAGTGGCGCTAGAAAGGGAGATGGAGGAAGGGAGGGAGGCATGGAGGAACACCTGATCTCAGAGGCACTTGAAAGGCATCCAAGCAATGGTATGGGGGTGGGGCCTCTGTGCACTGAGAGGCAGATGATGGACAGCACATTGCAGACAAGCTGACTGAAGGGAGGTAGATAACTAGAAACAGGTAAAAAACAGGTGCCTCAGCCAGAGGTCCTCTTCTCTCTGGCTTTCTGCTTTCAGCTAGCTGGGAGTCTGATTCAGGATTTGAAGAAAGGCCAAAAACCATTTCCTAGGTGTCAATAACCAGCTATCTCAGAATGGACCAGGTACTTAAACAAATATTTCAATAATAAAGCTCTACCTCTATTTTAACTGCTTAATTTCGACATATAAAGTATGACTTTCTAAGCCAAATTAAAAAAAAAATAGATCCTGTTTTTAAAAAAGGCTTACCTAAAAAATTAGCCAAATTCCTCAAAAGTCCCACTTCAGGGAGAAAAAAAGTTATTCCTCACAACTAACATTATTATTAATTGCTTAGTTGTGAAGTCTCAACAATGCCTGTCTTATTAAAGGGATTTGGAATCTTCCAAATGCATACTCTCTGTGTTAAAAATAATAGCTAGAGAATATTTTGCCACCAGTATGTGGGTGGTAGGAGGAAGTGGAAAAAATAAAACTTCACAATGCCTATTGATTTATTAATGAGTTTCATCTTCTTTTTGGAATGTGGACCACTAATTGCATGTGTGTCTAATCACTCAAGAGACAGACACACGTCACTGTTGGCAAAAGGGAGACTGGACTAGCCTAGCCCGGTAAGCCACTCCCTGCCTCTTCTGCAGACAGGCTGGCAAACAAAGGTTGTCCTTGAGACTTCCCATCTGGTCCACTAGCTTTGATTAGCAATTGAAAGCAGGTCTGTTTGTTTGTTTTGTTGTTTTTGAATTTAAGCTGCCCCACAGCTACACGCCAATGACGCTGCCTGGTTACTTTCCTGAGCAAAATGGCCCAAGATAGCCCATTGCTGTGGTGTCACCATTCCAGACTCGAAGAAAACCAAATGACACAAAACACCCCGGACTTCTAATTGGAATCAATTAATTAAATAACTTATTCATTCAATAAATGTGAAATTAATGAAGTAAGGACTGTATAGATAATTTCAGCATTTACATTTTGTAAGGAGCCCTAAGCAGTAATGCATTCTTCAGACAGGCCTATGCTTTACAGTTGAGGATCTCCAAGAGAGGTAATTAAAAAACAAAATACCTGCTCAGAAACTCACAACAAGCTCTTTCTTGCTGATGTTTTCAGTATCATAACAAACTCCACGTTAGGTGCACCAACCCCCCTTCATTTCTCTTCCCTCGTTTCTTCATTTTTCATGACTGTCAAGTGAAATTATTACTTGTATTAAAAATATTTACTTGCTTGTTCACTTACATTTCAGGCTATTCCTCTGAATGTCTTTGAGCTGCCCTTGGCCTGGCTTGCTACCTTGGCTTCCTCACATATTTAAGTGACTTATCTGCCAGGCACTGCTCCAGGTACTGGGGAAATACAGCTGACCCTTGAACAATGCAGGGGATGGGGACATCGAGCCCCCTGCAGTTGAAAATTCCTTCATGACCTTTTGACTCTACAGTCCGCCCTTTGCATCTGCAGCTGCATCCAATCCCGAGTGGAAATGGGAATTTTGATCAGCAGCTGAGAACCTGTCGGTGGGAAACCCCAGCTGGAAGTGTAAAAATACCTCCTGAACACTAACAGGAAGTGTTCACAGTGCAGTTAGTTGAATCTGCTGATATGAAACTGCAGATAAGACTACATTTATTGAAAAAGATGCACAGTAGTGGGCCTTCAAAGTTTAAACCTGTGTCGCTCAAGGGTCAACTGTTATGCTGAATAAGACAAGACTTCTGCCCTTGGGAGCTTAGATCCTAGTGCCTGGAACTTGTACCTTCCAGCTTTCCACCAAAATGGATTACTGTTTTTTTCAAAATTCTGGTGCCTTGTTCCTCCACTTGAGGTCTTTCTTGATCAAGTCCAAGCAATGGATTACTGAATGGCAGAAGTCATTTCTTTTTGTATCCAGCAAGGAAAAAAAGGATCGGCATATAGTGAGTACACTATTAATATATATACAATGACTGAATGATTCTATCCAATGCAGTCACTCCCTGAGATGGTGTGTAGAGACATAATTATAATAACTTCCATTTATTTGGAACTTTCAGATTGTAAGATGTTTTCATATGCCTTACCTCATATGATCCTCCTATTTGTCCAGTGAAGTAAGTGAAGCCGTCATAACCGCCCAGACAACAGAACTGGAGCTCAGCCTGGCTATACAACTCACTCAGGCTCACGTGCTCTTGTGCAAGGAAGCCAGGATCTTAGAACCCTCCTCCTTCCACCATCACCTGTCTTACTTGTGTAACTTAGTTAATATTGGTTGTTTCCTTTCCTCCACCCCATATTTCTCACATTTTATTCATTGGAATTATCTGAGGAAACTTGTTAAAACAGATTCTGGACCCCATTCTTAGAGTTTCTGATTCAAGTAGGTCTGGAGTGGGGCCTGATAATTTGCATTTTAATAAGTTCCCAGATACCTTCCTGCTCTGAGAACCACCATCTCTTGTGAGGCCGTAAACTCTAGGAGAAGCACTGCCTTCTGCTTCCTCAGTCAGTCACCCTCGCTCAGTGACTGTCCCACCCCTGCTTTCTGGGTCACCTTGAAAAACAAACTCGACGTCAGGGAGTTCTTTTTCCATTCTGGAACCAAGTCTCATGTAGTTTAAATGGACTTCACTTGTTTTATGGCAGAGATTCACAACAACTGTGTGGGCTCCTCTTATACTTATTTAGTAAGCATTTCTCAACTTGTTTTTCAACACATGTATTCCAAGAACCACATGCAATAGCATCATCAGGGTGCTTAACAGAAACACTCATTCCTGGGACCCACTTCTGAACTGCAAAGTCAGACTCCGCAGGGCTGGGGCCTGGTAACGAGCCTGTTGACAAGTGAGTCGCGTACCCACCCGCGTTATGCACCCCTGCGTTCAAACTGCTTTAACATTCCCTTTTCACTTGTATGTCCTCCTAGATGAAAAATTGCAGCTTTTTAAAGTTTCCCTCCTAAAGTTAATTTTCCAGATTTTCTCTGAACCCTCTCCAACTTCTTTGAGTAGCAGGGGATGAATTTTTGGGCTTATTTTCAAAGAGTTCCTCTGCATGCCGTTCCCATGTGTGGGTTCCTGCCCAGTATTTACAGAGAAGTTTTTTTAATAGGCAGTGTTTTGGAAAGTGACTACTGAAGATGTGAAATGGACTAGGCAAGGAAAATTAAAAAGTTGCTTTAACTCTCACATAAGACTTCCTTGAATTTTATATTTAATCTTCAACCTGAAACTTGGTTCTTCATAATTATTATCTTAAATGAACCTGACTCTACAAACACTACTTAAAAATATTGTACTTGTTTATTCACTTTAGATCTCAAAGTCCTCAAAATCCCCTTCATCACTGATGATTCTTCATGAAATTTAGTTTAAAAAATAACATTGTTTCAGGGATTTTTTTTTTTTTTAATTTTAGAGTAGACCATTAGTCATTAGGCTGAATCTATGAGTTTGGTTGTTTTTCAAGTCAGTGTTTTTAAGTCTGCTTTCTCAGTTTAGGACACTTCCTTTCAAGTGTCCTCAGAATTCTGGAGCAAGTACATTGACAAGTCTTTAAGTGGTCTGGAGTAGCTGGTCTGGACAGAAGGCCATCCAGGAGTTTATAAGACTGAGTAGAGGGCAGGTAGAACCCTCACATTTTAACTAATACCAACTCTCTTGCCACCTTCCTCTACGTTTAAAGACCCTTGTGATTGCATTGGACTCATCTAGATAATCCAGAACAATCTCTCTATCTCAAGGTCAGATGACTCACAACTTCAGTTCCTTTTGTAACTGTAGTTATCCTTTACTTCGTAATGCAACATATTCACAGGTTTAAGAGATCAGGATGTGACTGTCTTTTAATGGGCCATTATTTTGTCTACTATAAATTTCATGGGAGAAATAACCAATAATTATAATTTAAACCTTCAGGTATGGGCCCGAGACCAGTAGCATCAACATCATCTGGGAACTTATTAGATATGCCAGTCTCAGGTTCTACCCCAGAACTACTGAATCCGAACCTCTAGCTCTGGGCCGTGGCAATCTGCATTTTAACAAACCCTCCAAATGATTCTGATGCAATGTTTTAAGAATCACTGTTTTAAGTAATATCATAAGGACCCAGAATTAATATTCAAGCAAACTCCATGTTGATGTAGTACTGTCAGTTGGTAAAAATACTTCACATTTTACTTAGAACATAAGGTTCCAAGAGCCCACACGATTCCGGAGATACACTAGAGCCTCTGAGAATGTGTGCAGACCAGCAGAGCATGGAATTTCTAAATTCTCTCAATTCCACATGAATTTTAAACTGGTTAAAAATGCCTTTTGTTGTTATTTATTTATTACTTTCTTTTTATGCAGGGGTAGATTGTATAAAGTTTCATTTGGAAAAAGTTAACAGTACTAATTCTTTTTCTAAAAACAACTAATGCATTGAATATTATTTACAATTTTGGGGATTCGGTTCAGGAGAGTACCTCCCACATTTTTGCTGCTGACTTTCCCACATTTTTGCTGCTGACTTTCACTGCAGGTCTAGCTGAGTGAAGTAAAATGCAGAGCAATCTAGAACCCCTGGTCAGCATTGATAAGAAAAAATAGTCAAGACTGGTGTGCACTTCTAAAGCAAACAAAAAACTCTCAATCTTTGCTTTATCTCACGCAAACTGAGGCAGTGATAGACATCTCCAAGTCTTACAACTAGCAAATGGAATTAATATAACATTTTATAGGCTACTGAACCATCAGCTTATCATTTGTGGCAGATTATGGTATCTGACTGCAAAGACAATCCACTTAAAAAACAACAAAAACAAAAATAAAATCTTGTCCAACCCCTGTTTGCCTGAAGCTGGCATCAGACAACTTTCCCAGGAACTGGCAACACCTAAAGTTACCAAGTACCAACATGATGGGAAGAACAAGCATGGAAGAAGTTTGAAAAACCCATGGTTTTAGTGTTTGCATCTTATAGCTTTGCAGGAGGGTCTGGTTTCTTCTTTAACACGCAGAACTCTTCCCACACCAGGAAACTGCTCTAGGACTCTCATCGTCTCAGAGTTCCCTCCTCCCACCACGGTCTGTCCTGTCTGGGCGGTAGCTGCCAGGTGACCGTCCTGGATGGGTCAAGTGCTCTTTCTTCTATCACTTTAAGTCCTCTTGGATTTACGTAAAGCCTTCAGAGTTTTTCCCAACTAAGAATTCTAAATTTAAAAATATTAACTGAAACATGATGTGACAGGCAATTTGCTAAATTCCTGGGATTAGAGGGCTGAGCAAAACAAACATGATTCCTGGTCTCATTAAGCTTAAATAAGGCCTTATAGTTATTTCCCTGGTCTCTGCTACTGGGTTATGCAAATGCTATATGTATATACATATATGCATATACACATATTTTTTCTGTGTGTATATGCATACGTATATGTATATTACACTTTCTACCAGTGTAATTGCTGTAAACACTTTGTGATGTTACCTATTTGTTTTTACATTTATCTATGATGTGAACACGTTTTCAAAGCTAACACCATGTTGGTTTGAAATCATATACAATTTTAAGGAAAATTACTTAGATTATATTTCCAACTGCCTTCAGACTGTTTCCATTTTTATGCGGGCTGATTCCTCTCCTTTGTTTTCTAAACATATTAGGCTTGAGAGTCATCATGAAATAGGTTAGACAAATTTGCATTTGAATCTTAGTTTTGCTTTTTTTCTCTCTCTTCCTCTCTCTCTCCTAATTATATTTTTATAGACGTGGGAATTTTAATGTAATATTTCTAAACCTCAGTTTTCTCAGTTAAAAGGGAGATTATATATTACCATATAAGGTGGTCGTGAAGATTAAAAATATGTGTATATAAGTATATATGTGTATGTATAGTTATACATACATTATACTTTTAAATGGAGAGATGTTTATTTAAAACCATGCCTGACATATAATGGGCACTCAATAAGAGTTATTCTCCACACCCCCATCTCCTCCTAGTCAGTTATTCTTAAGAAATATGAACTCTTTTGGTTCCCTTTCTCTTTAGTACCATCACTTTAAGTCACTGTAAGATCTGTATTAGCCTTTTATAATTTTTTCTCTCTAATCTTTCAGCAGTAATTTTCTGAAAGCATTGCTTTCACTGTGTTACTCCCCTGCGTAGGTGTCAATTGCAGACACTTATTGCCCCTGCAGCACTGTCTGGCATTCTTTGTGCTTTACTGTTGTTTCACCCTGGATAAAATGACTTTCATCAGCTCTCTTGCAAAATCTGTTTGCTGTGGCGATACTTGTTGCCTTTCTTTCCCTAGATGCACAATGCTTAGTTTCACCTGTGAGTCTTTGCATATACTGCAATTGAATTTTAAATTGCATGTGAGTTGATCTTAATTTTGAAAGAAAATCCTTGGAAGTTCAGTTATATCCTGCATATGCTTAATATGCCTTATTAGGTCTCTTTGATTATAAGCTGCAGAAATCAAACCAGCGTAGGCCAAAAAGTAAATTAGTATTTTATGGAGTCCAAGCACAGTTTTCAGAACTAATTGTGGGAGGACAGGGATTCAGCAGAGTCATGGGGACAGCTGCACCCAGAGACTGGACATGCTGCAAGACCCACCGCACACCTCATCACTGCTTTTCTCCCTTTCCGACTTCGCACTCTCTCCCAAAGACTTCCACATCTCTGGCCCTTGGACAAGGATCTTCCAAAGAGGGAGACTGGCTTTCTTTCCAGGACTCTGATTGGTCTAGCTAAGATTAGGTGTTTAGTCCTGGACTATTTAACTCTATCTTGGCAGCAGAGTCCTATAGAAGTATGGCCGTTTCCATGGGAGCTGTGTGTGTGTGTGCGCGCGCACATGCACGCACACGTGTGTGTGTGTGTGTGTGTGTGTGTATGGTGGGGTACGGCTGGGAGTAGTTTCCACATGAAGGGAGAGAAGAATGCTTGATGTCAATATCCTAGTTATATTACTATTAACAAAATGTCTGGATGCTTGGGAATGAATTCATTGTGCTCTTTCGAGTTTGTCATCATGGAAGGTAACAGCATCTTCATCTCCTTTGATATTAATAAGAGAAAGCTATACTGGTCTCGATAACCTCCTGGCATGACTAAAAAGACATTTTTTTATGCTATTGTAACTCTACTTCCAAGAGATTTATATGACTGAGCTTGGGAATATAATTACTATTTATCTTTTGGATGTAACTAGCTATAGTATTCATAGTAGTGTCCTAACTATAATATTCATATTAGTATCACACAGTTTAAACTGAAGGTTTCACCTGTTTTGAACACAAACTTCTGCAACACAATAACATGGGAAACCACCTTCCATGTATGCCACCCATTATGTCCAGGCCGCTGGTGAACACCAAATAGCCCACAAATAAAAACTCCTTGAAAGCATTTTAATAACTAGATCAACCATTATTGTAGATAGTGCCTTTTGGCACATAGAAAATTACAAAGAACAAGAAGAATAATTATAGACCCATTAAAATATTTATTCTCTCCCTGGCTGGCATAGCTCAGTGGATTGAGCGCGGGCTGCGAACCAAAGCATCGCAGGTTCGATTCCCAGTCAGGGCACATGCCTGGGTTGCAGGCCATGGCCCCCAGCAACCACACATTGATGTTTCTCTCTCCTTCTTTTTCCCTCCCTTCCCTCTCTAAAAATAAATAAATAAAATCTTGGAAAAAAAAGAAAATGTTTAAAAAATATATATTTATTCTCCAAAATGGAATCACATGCATTACATAAAGAAAGTTGATTCTAGTCACATATTGAAGTATCATTCAGCTTTGCAATACCCTTCTCATTTTGATGAGACCTTTGAAATTTAAGGAAATCTCCATTAACTTTGCATCTGCCAAAATTAAAAGGAAAACCAAAAGAAATGTAAGCATCTAATTTAGACTTTAGGTTTCTAATGACCCTGTGGGTTTCTCTACCTGTAAGTTTAATAACTGAAATGAAATATTAGTACTTAACAGTTGGAATCCTCTATGATTTTGGTTACCTTACTAAATAAGCTGCTGACACAGCATGAGAGCATATAAAAGACAAAAAAGATCATCTCTGGCCTGAGCTAAGACACCTCTCCTACTGCTTTGCTTTACATATGTCTGTGTGGGGCTAAACATCTGGTAGACCACTTATTTGTGAATGAGGGCAATTATCCATGGCACAGGTGTGTTATCCCCTGAAAGATCTTATTTCATTCTAATATAGACATGTCTGCAAATAATTTATGAGGTGCACTTATTTTATAGTCATTTTCCCTGTAGAGAATAATTGCTAAGCTGCTTTTCTTTCCCCTCCCTTCCTCCCTCCCTCCCTCCCTCCTTCCCTTCCTTCCTCCCTTTCTTCCTTGCTTCTTCCTTCCTCCCTTCCTTCCTTTTTGAAGGGTAGGGTTGTGACATCTTTTAGCTAGGATTATAATTACAGCATATTTGAGAAACATATCAGTGCTAAATTAGATATTCATCTTTCTCTCTAAACTTTAGAGGAGATGTTATAATTTCCAAAATAATGTATTTCAAGACCACACAACCCTTACAGACAGTAAGTTCTTGGTAGCAGCTCTTGGTAGGACTTCAGTTTTTGGTTATTTGCTCTCTCTTTTTCAATGTCAACAGCGGGTCTAGAAGTCTGGCCTCAGCATCACACTCTTTCAGTTCTTTTTCAGTGTGCAGGTTTTATTATCTTCCCTCTTGCTCCTTTTCTTTTGTGCATAGCTTGATTTTATGAACACCATACTGAAAGTCAAGGAGCTTCTAATTCTTTGAAAATCAAAAGTTATCATTTGCATTTTACAGGTTTGCAAATAATTAATATAGTTTATTAACAGACATGGCAGGACTTTGGACTTATTCTCTAACAGGTGGCATTCTTTTTAAAGTCCATTTTGAGTTATCTGAAATTAAAAGCAATGGAATCTTGTCTCTTTACTGAGGCTGTGTTGTTTGTTCTATATAGAGTATCTTCAATAGATATTTATACATTGAGATATTTAAATATAAAGGAAAACAAATATGGGTCAAAATCAGTTCTTAGTTTGTCAGATTATTTTGGACAAATATTTAATCTCTCTGAATTCAGCCAACTGGTTAAGCATGTAGACTCTGGAAACAGACCTGGGTTTGAATCCTGGCTCTGTCCAATCACTCGCTACATGATGTCTCTTAAACTTTAGTTTTCTAAATATTAAGTGAGGATAAAAATTATGTTAATGTAAGATAAATTTGTCTAAAATGTTTAGCACAGTGCTTTAGAGAGGAAAGAATTAAACTATTATTATTTTAAGTGCACAGTGCCTGTTAACCATTATCGTTAGTAAATATAAAATGGAAATAATACCTGTCCTGCCTCAGGTGACATATCTATAAAGTACTACGTAAATGTAAAATATCATGTTGATATTTTGTAAGCTATAATTACCCTGTGTAAAAAAAATCCTGTTCTTAACAGTGCCAAAATTTTAGAAATTCTCTCTTATTCACTGTTGTATCCATAGCATCTAGCATGATGCCGGGCATGGTAGAAGTTCCAGAAATTCTTGTTGAATGGAGTTATTGTGTTGCTTACTTCACCACTTTCTGAAGCCTGAAACAAATTTTAATCCTTTCTTCTACCAGTGAGGTTTTTCAATTCACTTGGTTGGAAATCACTGGAAAAAAATGAGGTTAAATTCAATTTTTGAATGTCTGGGGAAGAAATCAAATGGAAAGTAATGCAGTATCTTTAAAGGTGAAACAAAAGAAATAGAAATGCAGTGTCACCCTTACTTTCTCCAGTCTTTCAGTTAGTGTCCAGTGGGTTTGAATAACGAGAGGACTGAAGTGGAGAACTTTCTAGGATGGGATATCTGGCTGAGTCAGGGTTAGGGTAACAGGTTAGGCTGCACTATTAGATAACATTAAGGAAAAACATAACTGATTTTAAAGACTATGTCTCTTTTATTTCTCTCAAAAAAGAGGAATAAGTAGAGCAGTATAAGGAAAGTTATTACAAAATCAAGGGGAAGAAAATAGAGGGAAAAGAGAGGGACCATTTTTTTAAATACCCAGAGAATAATACAACTTTTATTGCGGCAAATTTAGTTTAAATGTGTTGGATATTTGGTATCTTATGAACCTAGAATATTCTTCCAGAAAATTTGGTCACACAGCTTCCTATAGCTTTTTTCCCCCCACCAAACCATAATAGTATCTGCTGTGATATTTAACCGGAGGGCTGGAAGGAGAGTGATACAATGTCCATTTCTGGTTTTTTAATTTTAGACAATGTTCCTATTCTTGAATGAAGATATCATTGGAGACCTTGCATTTGTTTAATTTAGATTAAATAACAATATTTTGAGTCTGTTTAATTTAAACAACAATATTTATTAAGCACTTTAGTGGTTCTCAACATAAGTTAGACATCATATTTACTTGGGAAACTTTTTAAAAATACAGATTCAGACCGCCTCATTCAGTAATCGGGGAGCTGAGGGTAAAGGAGGCTGGGGTGGGTGGGTGGGTTGTCTTTTGAAAACTCTGATGCAGGTGATTTTGATTGTGGAAACCACCAATCTGGTTCAGTCTAGCTGTTTTTACAAAGGAGGAGTTTTGAACAAAGAGAAGGGAAGTGATTTGTTTTTTTTTTTATATTTTATTTATTTATTTTTAGACAGAGGAAGGGAAGGAGATAGAGGGAAAGAAACATCAATGTGTAGTTGCTTCTTGTGTGTCCTCACTGGGGACCTGGCCCACAACCCAGGCATGTGCCCTGACTGGGAATCAAACTGGTGACCCTTTAGTTTGCAGGCCAGCACTCAGTCCACTGAGCCACACCAGCCAGGGAGGGAAGTGATTTCTTTAAGAATGTGCTGTCCAGCCCTGCTCATGTAGTTCAGTTTGTTGAATCATTGTCCCATACCCCTAAAGGCTGTGAGCTCAGTTCCCAGTCAGGGCACCTACCTATGTGGTGGATTTGGTCCCTGGTCAGGGTGTGCATAGAGGCAACCTGATCAATCTCTCTCTCTCTTTTCCCCATCCCCCTCCCTCTCTCTCTAAAATCAATAATAAAAAAAATATATATCTGGGCAACGATTGAAAAAAGAATGTGCTGTCTAGCTACTGAAGAGTTGCCAGAGCTCCAAAAAAAAAAAAAAGCCCAGAGCAGATGTGTGCATTAATAAGGACAATTAAAGACATTCTGCACCTGATCAAAGGCCAGAGCCCCAGTAGATAATAAGTCCTCAAAACTGAACTTTTTCCCTCCCTTCCTCATTCAGATCTCCCGCACAGCATGAGACAGCATTGCTGGAATAGGTAGGAGCTCAAGCATAGTGAAAAAGAAATTAATGCCTTACCTGCCGGAAACAAATGCAAGAAATGGTGAGACTCTCATGTCTCCTTATGTAACCATGTCCTTATTAGCTGAAGTTTTGGGAGCAAACCTAAATATTAGTTATCTTTCTCCCATTAATTATTGTCACACAGATTTAAAGGGTCAGAGACTTGGAAGTTAATAATGCCTCATTCAGTGTGGGAAAAGTAACACTATGCACTTTGGCTCCTGTTTTTCTTTCTGGCTGACTGCAGACCAGTTGTTTCTGCCCCATCTCAGCTGGCTGGCAAAATGCTAATTTGCATAGGGCAGCAATTTTCATGTTGCAAAGAGGCAGCATCAAACTCACTCTTGATTTCAGGTGAGTACATGGATCTCTGAACTTATACCCAGGCTTTCTATACCTGTTCTTTTTTTATACAGAAGACATCTCTGTGTATTCCTTCATTATGACCATTCTGGATTTATCTTGTGGCAAAAAAATTTCTTTTCTACAAACCTACAAACAAATAAAGTTCAAAGTGGTTATATTTGTGTGTGTGTGTTTATTTAGAGGCAAATGATGCAGATTGGGTTAGGAAGTAAACAACCAAGTTCTAGACTGAGTTAGCTTAAGGTTTAAGCATGTTGTTTAAACTTTCAGAGTTTTGATTCATTAGAACATGAGAATAATAATAACCATTTGGCTGTTCACATCCATTAAATGTGAATTTTGAAGTTGAAATGCTAAAGCAAGTAATTATAATTTGTTATAATTAAAAAATCTGTATTCAAACTTGATCATCTCCATCTTTGATTGCAGTTCTCAATTGGTGCTGAATTCTGCCATTGAACTCCTTGGGAAAATTGTACCTCTATGGAATCTTTATTAAAAATCAAGTCCAACTTCTGTTCAAGATGAACGTGTAGGTAGACATGCTTCACTTGCTCACTCAACCTCATAAAAAATTACAACTAACCTCAAAACAAAAAACACCCAGAATTGCCAGAAAATAGACCTGTGTAGAAGTCTGAAAACCAAGGATTCAAAGAAGCCACATTCATCCAGATGGACAGCAGGGACAGAGTTGCAGAGTTGAGATGGAGAGGACCTAGTGTCGTGCAGAGAGGCAGTGGGACAGTGGTGGAATGGCAGTTCCACATTCAGGTGTGGTAGATAAAAATAGGGAGGGATACTTTGGGAGCAAGTAATCCTAGCCCCAGGCCAGACCACACAGCCCAGGGTTTCAGTATCTGGAAGATAAAGACTCATAACTTCTGGCTGTAAAAACCAGTGGGGGTTGGGGCAGTGGAAGGAACCACTGGTCTCTCAGGAGAGTCTTTTTAAAGACCTGCATGGTCTAGGAAAGTAGGCAAACCCACCCACTTTAGGAATCACCACCAAGGCAACAGCTGGAAGGGCACCAGTCACACATGGGATGTGGGTGAAGTGAGTTGAGATGGGGCAAGTGTTAGGCAAACCTACAGAAACCAGCAGCATTTTCTCCTCTCTGGCCCCTTCCCCCACACAGAGCCACAAAGTGATGAAGTGGATTGCCCTACCTTGGCAATTACCTAAGGCTCCACCTCATCTTAACAGGTATGCTAAGACAAGTAGTCAAAGCAGCTTTACCTAAAGCACAGAAACAAACACTGGGAGACTGCCAAATTGAGGAGACAAAGAAATATGGCCCAAAGGAAAGAATAGAACTAAACCCCAGAAAAAGAACTAAATGAGCCAATCTATCAGATGCAGAGTTCAAAACACTGGTGATCAGAATGCTCAGAGAAGATATTGAGTATGGCAACAACATAAAGGAAGAAATGAAGTTTACTAAATAAAATAAAGAAAAATCTGCAGAGAACCAGCAGTGAAGGGAAGGAAACCAGGATTCAAATCAATAATTTGGAATATAAGGAAGAAATAAGCATTCAGCCAGAATAGAAAGAATTAAAAAAAAATGAGTAGAGTATAAGAAGACTCTGGGACATCTGAAAAGTGCCAACATCCAAATCTTAGTGATGCCAGAAGGAGAAGAGAAAGAGCAAGAAATTGAAAATTTATTTTAAAAAAGTAATGAAAGAACATTTCTCTAATTTGACAAAGGAAATAGACATAAAGTCCAGAAGCACAGAGAGTGCCAAAGAAGTTGGACCCAAAGAGGACCACACCAGGACACCTTATAATTAAAATGCAGGGGAGGAGCATAATGGGGAAAAGAAGGGAAATGGTCAAGGAACATGTACATAAAGGACCCATGGATAAGGACAATGGGGGTTCAGGATTGAATGTGGGAGAGGGTGGTGGGCAGGGCAGGGGAGAGTAATGGGGGAAAATGGGGACAACTAATTGAACAAAAATTAAAAAAATTTAAATCATCAATCAAAAAAATTGCCAAAGGTAAAAAAAAAAAAGTGAATCTTAAAAGCAGCAAGAGAAAAACAGAGAGATCCCTATAAAGGAGGTCCCATGAGACTATCAGCTGATTTCTCAAAAGAAACTTTGCAGGCAAGAAGTATGCAAAGTCATGAAAAGCAAGCGCCTACACCTGGATTATTCTATCCAGTAAAGCTGTCATTTAGAATGGAAGGGCAGATAAAGTACTTCCCAGACATGGAAATGCTAAAGGAATTCATCATCACCAAGCCATTATTACATGAAATGTTAAAAGGACTTATTTAAAAAAAGAAGATCAAAACTGTGAAACTAAAAAGGCAACAAACTCACAACTATCAACAGCTGAATCTAAAAATTGAAAACAAAAACAGAACAACCAGAGCAGGAACAGAATAATAGATGTGGAGATCATTAGGAGGGTTAGCAGCTGGGAGGGGGAAAGAGGGGAATGGGGGAAAAAGGCCAGGGATTCAGAAGCATAATTGGTAGGCACAAAGTAGACAAGGGGGTGTTAAGAGTGGCGTAGGAAATGGAGAGCTTACATGCACAACCCATGGGCATGAACTAAGGGGTAGGGGTTGCTGGAGAGAAGGGCAGTACTGGGTGGAGGGGGGCAAAGGGGGAAACCTGGGCAACAGGTAATAGCATAATTAATAAAATATACTTAAAGAATCAAGTCCAAGCTAAAGAATAAACTTGAAAGAAAGTGTTGAGGAGTCAGTTTTTAACAGGTGGTGAGATCTCATGAAGATACCACAAAGCACGTGGCCGGATCAGCAGGACAGCATCATCTGGCAGTCAGACAGAGGCACTAGTGGCTGGGTATGCTCACCTGGCAGCGGACAGGTGGAGAGGCAGCAGGGGAGCAACACCATTGGCTCCAATGCTTGACATTAATCACATTCCTATGGAAATGCTGCAATTTTTACAGCATACTCATGGAAGGAAACTGTCAAATTCTATTGGATGTTCACTTACACTTTATTTAAGGATAAAACAAAACAAGTTTAAACACCAAGTTGTTTTGCTCCAGCAACATCCTGAAATGGAGTGGAAATGATATTAAAGGTGGCCAAACCTTAAGAATTCTGTAATGTTTTGAGGGCATAGGCCTCTCTTCTGTGGTGAAAAAAATTTGTACTAGAAAAATACTGGCTAATGTACAGCCTGCCTCTTTCTCAAAATGCAGCTTTTAGTTGCAGAGGGGAGTTTAATTTCCCTCTGGAAGCATTGGAGGGTGTTACTTCTAGAACAGAGTTTTACTTCTTTGCCTGTTTAGAGAGCAAGGAAGTGGGTACGAATAGAATGACAGAATCACTTGCTCAGGCAAGGCAATCCCATGGCTTCATGGCATGCTTCTACAGCCTTTGGGTTGCACCTCTTTTCCATAGAAGAAAGATGGATGCTCTTGAAGGCTATGGAAGGTTTATTAATGAGTGAAGGAATGCATAGCATTTCTATTGCTTGTCTCCTAATGTACCCACTGTCTGTAGGCTTCTGTTCTAATATTCGTAACTCGTTATCAGTGTATGACGTGTCTTTAGCTGGTAGTCTCAGATTTGCTTTACAGTTTAATGATATCAGCAAGGATTTGGGCTGCTTTGATCCTTCTGTTATGTCATACTCAATAAGTTCATAGAACCTTCCCTCATGGTCTGAAGGCAAACTATTATAGCTCCAAGCACATTTGAAAGCAAGAAACAGGGTTAAGGGAGGGGATGCCTTTCTCTTCTCCCATTTCTCTAATCAGGGAAGAAAATTATTTTTAGAATTCTCTCAAGGCTACTTTGGCTTGTATCTCACTGACCAGCATGGGATTGCATGTCTGTATCACCAGTCGCTGGCAAAGGGGAATGGGATTCTCCTGGTTGCTACACGGTTGTGATACATGCTAGGGTTCAGCAAATTCTCTTTCCCATAATAAAGTTGGGGTTTGGTTCAGAAGGAGAAAATAGGAAATGGCTGCCATCACTGTCTGTCATATTTCTTGAAGGCGGTACCTACATTGTATTCTTTAGTTATCCCTAAGCATCTAGCATAGTGCTTGGTCCATGGTAGAGCTTCAAAAAATTATTAAATAAATGGTAAATGGATGGATCCAGAGAGCCAATCAATAACTAAGAATTGAGCCCAATAATAGGTACATTTTTTGAGCAACTAATACATTCCAAGTAGGGAATACATATAATTTCTAATTCTTATGGCCACTCTGTAAGGTGGGTTTTAAAATACCTCCATTTTATATATTGAGAAACTGAGGCAAAGAGAGCTTGAGGGACTTGTTGAATGTCATAAACCTAGCAAGTAGCAAGCCTATGTGGTTCCAAAATTCAGTCTTCTTCCATAGCACCAGAGTGTCTCTGAGTTCTCCTGGGCTTGTCTGATATGATAGCTTCATTTGGTGTTTTCAAGGACTAGAGAATCTCTGGTAGAAACTGAAGTCTTTAGCTTGTACCTCTGTAGGCACCCATATCTATAAATGAATCAAAGTAAATGGGAAAGTAGCAGGCAGAAGCAAAATATAGGTAATGCATCAGTTTCTGAGTAATTTTTTAATTGATTTTATAACCTGTTCGACTTAGTTATCTAGCAGGTAAGTTTTGAGACTTTGGAAAACGAGTTGCTTAAGTTATAAGAGAGACTATATAGGGTAAGATTTCTTATTTGTGGTCAATAGAGACAATGGTGATTTGGATTTGGTAATCTGGGGCTTCATGAGATCATTATCAATTCTTACCTAGACCATGGCAAGGACCGTGGACCCAACCGGTGCCCTCCAACCACTTGGATCTTTCCCCAAATGGCCGCCCGAGTTATTTTTCAAAGTCACATCTTTTGTTATTCACCAGCTTAAAATCTTCAGTGGCTTCTTATTATGCTTAGAATTAAGACTGTTGTGTCTTTAATGCTCTGATGATTAGAACTGGTCTTCCCCTTCCCATCCTCACCTTGCACCACTCCTCCTGACTCTCTGTTCTCCAGTTACGCTGGGCTCATTTTACTCCCCACACTCACCAGGTTTCCTCTTCCCAAAACAATTTCACACACGGATCTCTCAGTGAGAAATTCTTTCCCAATGCTGTCTTTGGGGCTCAGGTGTCAGTTCCTTGACAGCCCAACATTCTACCCATGCCCTTTTCCTTATGAAGTTCTGCCTTGATACTTTAGGACAGTGGTGCTTGAATCACAATAGAATTCCAGCCCATATGGACAGTTATCTTTGAACTTCTTCACAGCTCTAAAATAAGTCCCAATTTACTTTTTGGTATTTTACCAAATTTGGTTATTGCATTTGTCTTTTTTTTTTTTTTTCAGTGAAGCTCTTTATTTTCTTTTCTCCTGTTGGAGAATCCTTGTATTTGTACTAACTGGTTGGCCTTCAGGAAGTGATTGAATTTCTTGGCAGGACTGTTGGTGAAGCAAGATAGATATTTTATGTGTTTTCACTCACTGATCTTTGGCCTCACTTTTTTCCTCTCAAAGGGTCTCAGCCCACAGACCCTTTGCATTCGTGTATAATGGAAATAAGCAAATCAATGACATCAGCCAGCAGATGGAAGGTATTGGGCTGTTGGTTCATATGTTGACTTGTTCATTTGTTCTTTTATTAATTTTATTAATGGCAAGAACAGGAGTCCTGAGCTGTTGGTCTTGAAGACCATTCTAATGACTGGGACATGAAAGACTGTTGAGTTGAACCTGGATGAGACAAGATTCAGGGAGCAGGTGGTAAGGTATGAAGGCAGGGGAGGAAAGAAAAGAAGGAGACTAAGCAGAAAAGGGCCAGTAGATGAGTGAAAGGAAAAAAAATACAAGTAAAGTCTTTAGAAACATCCTTTTAAAATGTCAGCCAGTAGAGACAAACTTTCCTTTTACTGGCAATAATGCATCTGAAATGCATTATTCAGAGAAGACAGTATTACCAAAGTCAACATGGATGGTGACAACTTTGCCTTGTTGCAGAAGGAAAAAAAAAACAGCAATGTGGTTGTGCTTCAAGTAAATGAAAATGAATCCAGTTCATAATCAAGTAAAAATGTTATGGGTCCAGAGCCAGAGAATATTCTTATAGTGGGCTTTTTTCAGCACCCTAAATTTAACCAGATGGAATGCTTTTTAAAGCACCACCCTATTCAAACTTTGGAAGTGAAGAATTTGTCTTTTAATGGTAAATTTGCATTCCATCAAAAGATGGAACACATCATCCTCAGCTTACTTATTACCCAGAAATAAATTGTAATGTAATTTATTTCACTTTATGATCTACAATGAATACCTAGATTTCAGAAAATTTATTTCAGACACGATCCTGTAGAGGTATACAAACAACATGGACTGAAGCACATTAAAAATGCAAGCCCCATTCCTGGTATACTGAAAACCATGTAACCACAAATTCTTGTTGGTTTTAATATGAATATCCTATTTCACAAACCCCAAACAGTGAGGTTAGGGAGAGAATACTTACTACCCTGGATACGGAAAAATTAATGCAGCTGAATTATTAGGGAGAATCTAGTTGCTGAAATGCAAATGGGTCAACAGCAAGTTAACACAATCCAACAGGCAACCATGGAGTCTGTCAAAAATTCTTGGTTTGGAAATAGTCCCATATGCTACTGAAATAGCATCTTGATTTTCTGATAACTACAACAAGTGGAAGCTGTCGTGGGTGGAGTTAGTGCCCATGTTGCTCTAATTTCCATACAATGGGCTGTGCTGATATTAGTCAGCAGGTTGATTCAGACATCTGTTGGTACTAGGAATGAAAACACAATTTTAACACTCAACAAATATTTATTGAATGTCAACTATGTATCAAGCACTGTGGTAGGCCCTGGGAATGTGAGAGGTGGTAAATACAAAGGGAACTAAACATTTGCTTATTCTTTTGGAATCACAAACCCAGTGAAGGATCCGGTCATGGAAACAGATAGTCATATTGTGATTTAGGCTTCTACTTGAGATCTGCACACAATTAGAAAGGGGTCAGGGAAGGCAGCTGCTACTGCTCCTGGGGAAAATGAGGGAAAGTTTGCCAGAGATCACATTTGAACTAGGCCATTGCAAATGTTTAGAACATTGCTGGGCCAAGAAGGAGAAGACAGAAAGAGCATTCAGGCTGGAGAAGAGTATTTCTAAAGCCTAGGAGGTTTGATTAATTGCCTGGGAACAGCAGATGGGTTGATGCAATTGGATGAGACAGAGTATATGAGAGGGATAATATTACTTTTGAGTCTCGGGACAATCCTGGGAGGTGGGTGGACACTCTGATTTCTAGTTGACAATGAAAAAGCAGAGGCTCAATGAGGTTAAGCAACTTAACCAACGTCAACCAATTTAGGGTTATTTTCACAGCTTCTGTTTTATAATCTTGAGTAGTAGCTTTACAGAGTACAACTGAATTTTGGTTAATGATATTAAAATTTAATGTGGGAGAACATATGTTGTATTAATAAAAATGATGCTATACATAGTAAATTCTCAAATACTTGCAAGTGAATTATTCATTATATATAAGCCTACACAATTTCATTTGCCTATTTTTGTCAGAAAATGACCTTTCTTGGGATCTATCGAGACGAAAGACTCCCTTCTGAGATCCTTGAGGTGTAAGTGGTCCACTTAAACTCAAATACATTCGAATCCACTACAATGTATCAATGCACCTGCAAAAGAACTGCAGCCTGTAACATGGAGGAAAGAACCTGAGAGATGGGCAGGGTTTCCTGGCCTGGGGAAATGCCTCAGGGTGAAGAGAAGAGGATGAAGGATGGTGTAGCGCACGAAAGAAGTAAAACACGAAAGTCTTTTGTTTTATCATCTAAGAAATGCAGTCAGAAAACAAAGCCCAAGGAAAGAAAAATTGGTGGTGGGGAGGAGAGGAAGCAAAAAGGAGAAAGTATTAGGAAAATGGGCCTTATTAGGTGGATATGTCAAAAGAAAGAAATCATGTGGGAAAGCTGATGGCCTGTTTAGAAAGAAGAGAAAAGGCAACTCCTGGGATAGGCCACCCTAAACTCACCTGGTGTTGTTGACCCTTGGAAATCAGCATGATAGTCAAACTGTACTCTGCTACTGAAGATGTCTTCATTTTTACACTGGAAAATTTAATGTGGTCATTTATGTATCAAAAATTCTCTAAGCATTCTGAAGTCTAATTTTTTTTTTAGATTTTTCTATTGTTTTGAATTATTCCATTTGGTTTTATTTGTATTAATATTTGACAGTTGACTTTGCAATAAATTGCTCTATTGGGTAAATCATCAGTTGGATACTTTACTTTTTTATAAAAATATATAATTACTACCTACAGTAGTAAAATGAAAGAAAAAATTCAAACATTTTTCAGAAAAGAGGCAAATTTTTGATCTCTGAATCAATAGAAGATATGAACTAAATGACAATAACAACACACTACACTTACACTAAAAATCAAATAAGATAGAAACAATTTACTGATAAGATTCACATTTATATAATATGCAGTTGTAAAACACTACCCCCAGGATTATAATTTCATCAAGTTTCCATTTCACATGTTGTATAACGACTAAAATAAGAGCAATAAAACAAAAGAGAAAAATTCAACACTATTTCACTTGTGTTTAGTTTTCGTTGTTGATAGTTGTGAATTTGTTGCCTTTTTAATGTTCATAGTTTTGATCTTCTTTTGCTTAAATAAGTCCCTTTAACATTTCATGTAATAATGGCTTGGTGATGATGAACTCCTTTAGCTTGACCTTGTCTGAGAAGCACTTTATCTGCTCTTCCATTCTAAATGATAGCTTTGCTGGATAGAGTCATCCAGGTGTAGGCATTTGCTTTTCATGACTTGGAATACTTCTTGCCAGTCCTTTCTTGCCTCCAAGGTTTCTTTTGAGAAATTGACTGATAGTCTCATGGGAACTCCTTTGTAGGGAACTCTCTGTCATTCTCTTGCTGCTTTTAAGATTCTCTCTATCTTTTACCTTAGGCATTTTAATTATGAGGTGTCTTGGTGTGGTCCTCTTTGCGTCCAACATGTTTGGGACTGTCTGAGCTTCCTGGACTTGTAGGTCTAGTTCCTTTGCCAAATTAGGGAAGTTTTCTTTCATCATTTTTTCAAATAAGTTTTCAATGTCTTGCTCCTCCTCTTCTCCTTCTGGCACCCCTATGATTTGGATTTGACACATTTGGAGACGTCCCAGAGGCTCCTTATACAACCCTCTCTTTTTAAAAATACTTGTTTCTTCTTTCTCTTCTGGTTGAATGTTTATTTATTTCTTATGTTCCAAATCATTGCTTTGAATCCCAGCTTCCTTCCCTTCACTGCTGGTTTCCTGTACATTTTTCTTTATTTCACTTAGTATAACCTTCATTTCTTCCTTTGTGTTGTTGTCGTACTCAGTGAGTTCTTTGGGCATCCTGATCACCAGTGTTTTGAACTTTGTATCTGATAGATTGGCTATCTCCATTTCATTTAGTTCTTTTTCTGGGGTTTTGTTCTGTTCTTTCCTTTGGGTCATATTTCCTTGTCTCCTCATTTGGCAGCCTCCCTGTGTTTGTTTCTGTGTATTAGGTAAAGCTGCTTTGACACCCAGTATAAGGCACTTATAAATTGTGTGGGGCTGTTCCTTAGGTAATTGCCAGGGTGGGGGAACCCATTTCACCACTTTGTGGCTCTGTGTGGGGGCAGTGCTTGGAAAGGGGACTGTGCTGCTGCCAGGCTTTTGGGGTTTTCCTGGCACTTGCCCCATTTCCAGTTGCTTCACCCACTCCCTGTGTGTTACTGGTGTTCTTCCAGCTGTTTCCCTGGTGTTGAATCCCAGAGTGGGTGAGTTTGTGTATGTTTTAAGATCACGCTGGCTCTTCAAGCAAAGTTTCCTGAAAATCTGTCAGTCTCTTTCACTGCCCCACTCCCCACTGGTTTTTATAGCCAGAAGTTATGGGGATTTATCTTCCTGGTGCTGGAACCCTGAACTGTGCAGTCTGGCCTGAGGCTGAGATCACTTGCTCCCAAGGTATCACTCCCTATTTTTATCTACTGCATGTGAATGTGGGATCACCCATGCCCATTATGCCTCTGCCAACTCTCTGGGCCACAGCACATCTCATTGACTCTCTGTCCTTCTTACCCATCTGGATGACTGCGGCTTTTTTAAATCCTTGGTTGTTGGATTTCCATACAGTTTAATTTTCTGACAGTTCTAGGTGTTATTTTTTTAGAGATTTAGTTGTAATTCCTCTTTGTGGTTGTGTGAGGAGGTGAAATGTGTCTACCTATGCCTCTATCTTGACTGGAAGTCAAAAGTTCAATGCTGTTTTTGAAGACAAAAAATTCTTTGTGCATTTCTGGAATATTTCAGTAAACTTGGGAATAGGAAGACATACGTTAATTACATCACCTACAAATAGAATAAAATAAAAGCAATCAACTTTGCAGATTCACTTTTGAATAATTTACAGCTATAAAATATTATCTTAAAAATTATAATACCTTCCATGTGACCCACTGCATTATCTCTTAATTGCTTTTAGCAATAAAACTGGAAGGGAAAAACGTCAAAATTATTTTAGTATAGAGACAACAATCTATCTTCCTGTGGCTCTTGATTTTTAGAGGTAGACTCATTGGAAGGTGGGATCAACTCAAAGACTGATTCACAATTTATTGGTTGTGTGACAGAGGACCAAATTCAGTGGTTGCTGTAGAGACATTTCTTGCTGGTAGAGTATGTGCTCGGCCAGAGAAGTCTCTCAGTGGAGAAGATTCCTAAGATGTTCCTCCTTAGTTTCCTCTTGTCAGAAATTTCCCTCTGGGATCCCTCTGATAGGAGGGAGAATGAGGGTCAGAACTCTGGACCAGCATTTGTGTGTATGTGGGGAGGAGAGGCAAAGTATCAGGCAGTGTGAGGAAGGCTAAGACCAGCTCTATCTTATGGAGAAACTGCTGCAACAAGACAAAGTTGGCCAGATGGGAGGATCTTGCTTCTGGTGTTTTGATCCTCCCACGATGGTATCTGGTCCGAACCAGCCATTGAAACCTAGATCCTACTAGTCTGATGTTCCTCCTTCCTCAGGACCTGGATGTCCAGAGGATTCCCCTGTGGTCCCCACCAGCCTCATACCCCATTTGGAGCATCAGGCGCATTAAGGATACTTTTTGAGGCATTTAAATTCTTCTTCAGTAACATTTTATCTCATGCATGCATTTTTCTTTCTAAGTTAAAGTTTCTTTTAGAGAACAAAGTTGGACTTGGTAATAGTGAGTAAGTATTTCAACGTTTTCTGAAAGAATCTTGAATTTTATAGGTGTCCAACTCTACTTGCATGGCTAATCTTTTTATCTGCCTTGAAAAGATTCTCCTCTATTTTTCCATGGTAAATTCTTTCTAAATTGGGTATTTAGTGAAAATTTATTTTCTCAATGCAGTTCAGAAAGAAATTCAAATTTCTGCTCTCTCTTTTTATCTTACTGGAGCTAAGCTTTCTCACATTGATAACTTTGAGTAGATCCTTACCTGTATCAATTATTTTATTTTACATGATTAATTTAATGCACATTTGATTTCTGTTTTCTTCAAAAATTATTAAGAGTTTGACTCAACTGTATCAATCAGTTTCTTCAAAACTCCTTTGGACTGATCTTCTAAGAGGTCTCTGTTCCCTAACGCAGTGGTTATACCCAGTTCCAAGTTCCAGCTACATGTGAACAGTGAACAGTAGATTTCTCTAAGCACAGCAACCCAATATTTTGTCCCACATTTACCCCATAGCTTGATCTGATTTTCCTTACCATTTTGGTTTTTTATTGTTACTTTAGACTTTTAAAATATTTTCTTTTTGATGTTTTTTTCTCTTCTTTCCCACTCTTTAGTTTTTGTGAAAACAGTCTTGTGCTTTCCAGAAAATGAGAATGTTCACCTAAAGCACCTTTCAGTGCTGTTTGAAAATGTTCTTTATTCTTGTGATATATTTGGAAGGAGGTTTTGGTTGTAGCTACTTGGGATTGAATGTGTTTTGATGCAACTTCTAAACTCCTAATATTTCTTGTAATGTCATTCATTAGATTAACCTGACAGAAATACTTAGATTGCATCTACTTATTTTCACTTATATATTCTACCAAACATGTAAAGAACAAGTTCACTTTTATACAAGCTCTATCAGAAAATAGGGAAGGAAGAAATATATCCCAGTTCATTTAGTGAAATCAGTATAAGACTGACATCAATTTTTTTAAAGGCATTTTAAGAAAATTACCAAAAAATGTTGCTTATGAAATCCTTATGAAAATATTAGCAAATTGAGCCTACTAACATTTAAGAATTATAAAGAAGATGGAAAAATGGAATTTATTCCCAGAATGCAAAGTTATTTTGACATTCAAAAGTCAATAAAATTAATGAAAGGATAAAAATATGATTATCGCAGGAAGAGAGACAGTATTTATTTTAATTCGACACCCATTTGTTGATATAACCTCTCAGTGAACTAGAAGTGGGTGGGAACTACCCTAATCCATTAAAATCTAATTTAATGATAAAACAATGAATGATTTCCCCTTTAGATTAGGAACAAGTGAGGGATACCTCTTCTTCTCACTTTCATCCAATATTAGATGCCCAAATTGGTACATTAAGGCAAAAAAATAGTCATAAAGATTGGAAAGAAAGAAATAAAATTTTTCAGATGACATGATTACCTATATAGAATTTACAAATTACTATTAAAAATGTTAAATTAAATTTAACAGAATGTGTAAGACCTCTCCACTTAAAACTGAAAATTATTGATGAAATTAAAGAAAACCATAAATAAAGACAAAGGTATACCATGGTCATAGATATAAAAACTTAGAAATGTTAAGTTGTTAACTCTCCTCAAATTGATTTTTAAATTCAATGTAATTCCAATAAAAATCCCAACAAAGTATCCCTTTTAGAAATTGACAATTTGATTATACAATGGATATGAAAAAACAAAGAGTCACTACTTATTGAACAATTTTGGAATAGAACTAAGTATGAGGACTTACAGTAGTTGAACTGAAGACATTAAAAATCTTCAATAATCAGGAGAGTGTGGTATTGATGTAAGAATGTGCAGAGACATCAATGGAATAGAACAGAAAGTCTGTAATTAGACTGACACTTTACTGTCCACTGATTTAAAAAAAAAATAGGTGCCCAAGTTATTTCCCAGTTATTCCTGGGAAAAGGGAAGGTTTTGTTGCTGTTTTTAGCAAATGATTTTGGAATAATTACATATGCATTAGGAAAAATAGACTTTGACCTCTGTCTCACACAATGCAAAACAATTAGTTCAAGGTGGATAATGGACATAAAAGGTAGAACGGATAAGATTTTTAAAAATTATTGTTCAAGTACATTTGTCTCCTTTTCCCCCTCAACACTCTTTCCCCCAATAAGCTTTTAAAGGAAAATGTTGTGACTTAGGGAGTGCCGAGGGCCGTTTAGACAGGCCAGAGAAAGCAATTACCACAAAAGACAAACATCAGTAAAATTTGGTTCAATGTCTGAAGTTCATCTTTTGAAGTCCTGAACTTCAACTTATCAAAACACCTCATTAAGGAAATGAAAAGACAAGTTACATGTTGGAAGAAAATAGTCGCAATACATACACCTGACAAAGGACTTGTGGCCAGAATGTTTAAGGAACTCACTGGTCAGACTGTAAAATGGTATAGCCACGTTGGAAAACTGGTGTTTTTAAATGAAGTTAAACAATAACACTAACCATTCTAGGAGTTTACCCAAGAAAAATGAATACACATGTCCACAGAAAGACTTGCACGAAACTATACTTAGCAGCTGTATTCATTATAGCCCCCAAACAGAAAAAGTAAAAATGTTAATCAACTGAAGAATGGGTAGGTAACTTTTTACATACTTTATACAATAGCATGAGATATTTCACATAAGAATTTATACAACGAAATACTAATTAGCAATAAAAAAGAATGATCTGCTATTTCATACAGAAACATGGATGAATCTCAAAAGCATTGTGATGATGAGAGAAGCCAGACACAAGGGTATATATTATATGATTCAGTGTATATGAAACTCAAGAACAGGCAAAGCTCACCTATCATAGTAGATGTCACAACAGTAGGTAACTGGAGGAGAGGGCTGGTGGAGTGTGAGCCCAGAAGAGCTTTCTGGGTAAGTCAAAGGTCTATAACTTGATTTGGTGATCATACGGGTTTTTACATTTCCTTTAGATCTTAGTAAATTGTACATTTTGCCATAAAAAATCTGGACAATGGTACTTTTGCTGAGAGAATGAAAGCAAAGCAATCTAAAACCATGTAACTGCATGTGGATGATAACTTGCATCTTAAGGATCCTTTGGCATCTTAAGAAGAGCAATTGAGGAACTATTAACAGAGCTTGAGCACTCTCACTTTCAGTAAACAGGATTGTTCACAATTGTCAGCTGCTCTTTTCCTGACTTCAAGGCATCTCCTGTTGCTAATGATAACCAATATTAAAGGGAGAGAGTATGTGGAAAACACAGTCTCAAATTTCCCCCAAATTAAGATCCTGTGGGACTGGGTGGTAGAGGAAGCAGAAGCTGAGGAGAAATGGGAGCAAAGATGGTATTCAGCGTAAGGGCAGAAAAGAAACATGTCTGAGTATTCACGTAAACAGAGATTTTGCTTAGAATTGAAAAACGTTGTAATGTTCATATATGGAACATGAATCAACAAAGGAACTGAGGAAGAGAGATACTCACCAGCAAGTGAACAATGTTTTCTATGAGCATGTTTCATGATCTTCTGATATTTAATAGATCATAGATGTTATAACAGTGTGTATGACATGCATATACTTTGTACATTGCTTTACCAGTGTTGTCTGTTTTTAAACGAGGCTTCAGGTGAAATAACTTATTCTGTCTTTAAAATATCAACTATTCGACATATCGTATAGTTCCATTTATATGATATATCCCAAATAAGACAACCTATCAAGTCAGAAAACACATGAGTGGTTGCCTTGGGCCGGGCAGCCATAGGTGTTATAACTAAGGGGTGCAGTGTTTCTTTTTTTGCTGATAAAATTGTTTTAAAATTTGGTTGTGGAGATGGTTCTACAATTGTGAATATACTAAACACAACTTTTACATTTTAAGTGCATGAATGGTAAGATATTGAATGATATGTTAATAAATCTATTTTTTAAGAAGCAGTTAATTTTAATTGCTGTTAAAAATATCAGGGAATAAAAGTACTTGCCTTTCACAAAACCTGAGTCACACCACCAAAAAACATCACTGACAGAATTGTAGATGATCCTAACTCCTGAGGGCCTCAGGGAAAGACAAATCAGAGCTTTGTCTTTGCTCAGGTTGCATTTTCCTCAGCCCCAGAAGGCTTTTGCTGCCCTATAGGAGCTTCACATTTCTTTTTCATGGAGCTTCCAGGATTGCATTAGAAATGAACTGAGGCTATTAACCGCTCCCCACCCAGTGAAGGTGGTCATCGTGTAGTGTGGACATTTGAGAACCTGTGTTTGAAATATCTCTGGCAGCTTTAGATTGTGCAAATGTAGGCAAATAAACTGCATATTTCTAGCCTCTGTTTCATAGCCCTATTCTAAAAAACAGAGGGACAATGACTTACTGCAGTCTGTGTCTTACCAATAGGCACAGTACCTAGGAGGTAGAACATGGTCAATAAATGGTTGAAAACCAATGTACTTTGGAAATTATAAATCTTAATTAAGATGTAAAGTATTAATTATACTGTGAGGGCAGTGACTATGTTTTGTAATTCTTTCTACTGTTCACAGTGCCTTGTACGTGTCAAGTGTAGGAGCCAAGGAGTACAGTAGAATGATCACAGGTCTGGGAATTAGACATGCCTGGGTTTGAATCTCAACACTGTCCCAAACTATCAAATTACTTAATGCATTAAGCCTCTGTTTTCTTCATCAGATGGGGAGGCTGTAACTCACAGGGTTGTTGTGAGATATAAATCAGAGAACATAAACTGCCTAACAAGCCCACAGAGGGTCTTTCAAAGCATGAAATAAAAACAAAGCTGTAAAGGGAAATATTGATCAATTAAAATACTTAAGAATTTAAGTTTGTATATGAAAAAATCACAGTAAACAATCTTGAAAGACTAAATACAACTAAGGGAAAATATTTTACTGGCAAAGACCTGGTGTTCTTAATATATAAGGGCTCTGCATATCAATAAAAAGTCAAACAACCAAATTGAAAATGAGTTAAGTATGTAAATATCCAGCAGAAGAATTATAAAAAGCTAATTACCTAAAATTTTATATTTACTAATAATTAAAATACCAATTTAAATTTAAGATCTATTTCTGCCTATATATTTTATAAAGATTAAAAATAGTGCTATGTATAATTTATTTCAAGATAGAAGATATTCTGGGTCATTAAACAAATGTTGAGAAATTTACAGCAGTGAAATTTTGTTTTCTCTAACCAAGATGAAGTCAAATTAGAAATCAGTAATAGAAGGCTAACAGAAAAAAATTCCAAACACTTGAGAATGAAACATATTGCTAAATAATTCACAGGTTGGAAAGAAAGTCCCAAGGGAAATAAAAAAAATACATTGAATTGAAGTGAAAATACAAATTAAAATTTGTAGGACACAGCTAAAGCAGTACTGAAAGCAAAATGTATAGCAATAAATAAAATGAATATATTAGAAAAGAGGAAAAGTTTTAAGTCAACCAAGTTATCAAAAACCCAGGAAAAGAAGAGCAAAATAAACTAAAAAAAAGTAAAATAAAGGAAATCATAAAATATATAAAAGCAGAAATTGATAGAATTGGAATCAGAAAAGCAATAGAGAAGATTAATATAACCAGGAATTGTTTCTTCAAAATGATCAATAAAATTGACCAACTTGTAGAAACATTGACCAAAAAAACCAAACAAACAAAAAAACGGGGGGTAGAAATGGATTACCCGTAATGGGCATGGAAAGGTTCTAACCCTGCAGACATCAAAAAGATACCACAGGAATAATACTGTGAACAACTCTATATACATAAATTTGACAACTTTGATGAACTGGACCAAATCCTTGAAAAACAGAAATTATTACAACTTACCTATTAATTAATGGGTGATTTAACTAGCTCTAAAACTATAAAAGAAATTGAACTTATAATTTAATAACTCCCCAAAAAGATATCTCTAGGCTCAGATGGTTTTTCTGAAGAATTCTACCAAACATTTCAAAAAGATTTAACACTAATTTTGCGCAGTCTCACCCAGAAAATAGAACAGAAAAGGGAACACTTTCCATCTCATTTTATAAGGCCAGGATTACTCTGATACCAAAGCCAGATAAAGACAATGCAAACAAAGAAAACCAAGACAAATATCTCATATGAACTTAGACACAAAAATCCTTACCAAAATATTAGCAAACAGGACCAATAATATATAAAAAGAATTATACAATGTGACTGAGTAGGCTTTTCTTCAGCTGTGCAAGGTTGGGTTCAGTATTTGAAAATGAGTCGATGTAACCCATCATGTTAACAAGCTAATGAAAATGAATCAAAAGATCCTCTCACCTAATGCGAAAGAAAACATTTGACAGGACACAATCATGATCAAAACTGTAAGTCAGTGATACAGAGAAATTACTGCAACTTGGTAAAGAACACTACTAACTACAAAAAGCTACAGCTAACGTTCTACTTAATGGTGAAAGACTAAGATTTTCCTTCTAAGACAAACAAGAACAAGGCAAGTATGCCTGCCATCCCCACACCTTTATTTAACATAGTTCTAGACGTGCTTTATTCATAATAGCCAAAATCTGGAAATGACTCCAATAGGGCAATGGTTAAATGGTGATACATTCATACCATGGAATACTCTGCAGCAATAAAAAAGGGGAAAAAACTATTAATGTAACAACTTGGATGGATATCAAGACTATTAATGCTGAATGAAAAAGGCCATTCTGAAAAGGTCACATACTGTATGATTCCATTAATATAATATTTTTGAAATCACAAAATTATGGATATGGAAAACAGATTGGTGGTTTCCAGACATTGGTGAGGGGGTTGCAGGCCAGAGTAAGAGAGATGTGGTTACACAAGGGCAACGGCGGATGTTCTTGTGATAGAGATGCTCCATATCTTGTCTATCGACATCAGTGTCCTGGTTATGATATCGTACTGTAGCTTTGTGCTGTTTTACTGCTGACTGTGGAAATGGGTAAAAGATATAGGAGATCTCTCTGTATTAGTTTTTATAAGAACTTGGTAATCTATTATTATCTTAAAATGAAAAGTTTGTTTTAAAAACTATTCAAAGTGATAAATGTTATTAAAAAGGGCTTTCACATACACTCTCTTTTTTGGCTAACATATTGGTTTAACTTTTTTAAGGAATATAAGATAGTAACTATCATAATTTAAAAATTGCATATTATTTAACTAGTTATTTCACTTTTAGGACTCTTTTAAAGAAATCCTGTCATAAAAAATGCTTACTTTAACATTTAATGCATGTACTTAATAGCATAAATTATATACATAATATATAATATTAAAGTAATATAATATATATTATATATATATTATATATATATATATAGTTGATTAGTAGGGTACAGGTAAAACTAGAGAGTTCATGTAAATGAATACTCAGAGATGACCTGAAATATAGTCATGACATATCATGCATTATTATAGGCCTGATATATTACTGAGTGAAAAAAACAAGTTCAGAACATTTTCCATTCTTGTAAAGTAATAGTAATATGTATGCTTATACAAGAATAGGAAAAAAACAGAACAAATAGAGATCGACTTGTCTCTGGTGAAATGAGAGTGTAAGAAATCTTCACTATGTACTTTACTTATTTCTGCATTGTTTTCCTTTCTATTAGTTATTTTTACTACTTTTATAATAATTATACCATAAGTGGTTAATATCAGTATAGGGTTTTTACATTTGAAGATATAAATGTATGTATAGAAATATACATATGTACATATATATATTCTCATTTAATATTCAAAAGCTTTGTAAGGTAGATTAAATACATGCTTTCTTAAAAGAAGGAAATGGGTGTTCCCAGACTGATGAACTCCCCCCAGGACTGTCTGCTGCTCAGTGACAGAACCCAGTTCTAGAAACCTTTGGCCTATACTTTTCCCAGGCTGACTCCTCTTTGGAACTTTCTCTTGCTTGCTCATGCCTCTCTGCCTTTCTGGAATGACTCCTCTGTGCCAGCTTGCAATCTGCAGATCAAGGCCATACCCTTCCCCTTCTTTCCCCCCTTATCCTGGAAGGGCAATCGTCATCAAGGAACATGTATAAAGGACCCATGGACAAAGAAAATGGGGGAGGGGAGGATTGAATGTGTGAGATAAGGGTAGGTAGGGTGGGGGAGAGTAATGGGGGAAAATGAGGACAACTGTAATTGAAGGACAATAAAAATAAACAACATACATTAAAATAAATAAAGCCAAGATAAAAAAATTTTAAAAATAGACCACATGCTTTCGGAAGCCTGTAGAGCAGGAGTAGACCCCTACTACCTCTTCAGCCTGTGTCCTTCAACTGCTGCATTACACAGTCCCATCTCGAGTGGCTTGCACTGCATTCACGATAGGTTGCACGCTATGTCATTTTCTCTAAGTGTGCATCTTGTACGTACCTGAGGAGATCTTACATGGTGATATTAAAGACAGAGGCCCAATTCACAGATTTTTTGTTGTCTCCCCAGTGATGGGAAGTGCAGTCCTCAGTTCAAAATGAGCCCTATTAAAAAGCAGTTCACTATCTGGCCTAGCATCATTTTCTAAATTAGCATCTAATCACAACTCATGAAGGACACAGTATACTCTTTGATTTGCTAATGATGACGGTAAGAGAGAGAATGACAGAAAGCCCCCCAGACTGATAAAGGCAGACAAGGGGTCCTCGCGCCCTGCGCTAAGAGCCGCTCCCCTCTGGAAGTGTAACGACATGGCTTAACCAGGGCAGCAGCTCATTACAAAGAGGTTTTTTCCTTTTTTTTTTAAATTTTAAGATAAAATACTGTCTTTCCAGCAGACTTCAATGTTACATGTTCTACTCTTGTTGAGTTTACTGGGCTGCTGTTAAAGAGAGAATCTAATTCTGTTGACAAGTTGTCTGACCCTGAAACTGTAAAAGTTCAACTCTTTTGCTGTCAGTGTGACCTCTCATTAAAATTTTTGGCTCCTGCCTGCTTCTGGTTAGGTTAAACATGGGGTGGGTTTTTCTATGCAGTTAAAAGATCAAGACCAAGTTTTGAAATCTGATCAACAGTCATAGTCCTGTTTATGATCTCTTCCCACAAATGATCTGGTAGGCTGTCTCCTATTAATCATCATTTGAAGAGGGGGAGGGAGTCCCTTTGTTCTACCTTTTGTGCATAGGAAGGTTTCCCTCCATTTAACCTTACAGAGAAGACTGACATCATCGTTTCTTTTGCTGATGGGTGGCCATTGTGTTATAGTTTGCTCCTTCCTTTAAGTTGGTGGGTGGCATTTACAGTGTGAGCATCCCATCCTTCTGCTGGTTGAGGGGCTGAGGATCCAGGAGGAGAGGTAAACTAAGGAGGCAACGGCTACCTCTGAGATGAGATTCCGAAATAAGCGGAAAGGGTTCCCATCCTAGCAACCCTCAAAAAACACATAGAAACACATCTGTCCCTTATTTTTTCAGCTTACTTTATGGTGACTCATTCAAGTTCTTAAAACCATACAATTACACATGCTAACAGCAGGGAAAAAGAGAGATAATAAACCTGGCAGGGGTAATTTAACCAAACCATGCATATCAGTGGTTTATACCAATAAGGGAGATTTAAGAATTCTTTTCAAGACACACACATACACACCTCCATGGACATATATGTAAAAGAATTACACACACATGCATGTACACATATACATGTATGTATATACATACCATCTCTAGTATGTTCAGAGGAGAAAGTAAATGAGGTATTCTATTGAAATTCAGTACAAAAATAAATATGGTTATAGATTTAAAACAACAGACAGAATTCACTCTTGTGTGCAAGATGATCACACTCCTGCAGTCTGACAAAGAAATGTTCCCTTCTGAGAGAATTATAATTAAAGAAATTTAACACTTTCAGAACTGAAGACCAGTTAAAGGTCTACATATTGATTTCTTTAAGGAAATGAGTAGGGCGCACAAGCTTACTATGCACACATAACTTACGCTGATGCTATTACATTTTATAAACTCCTACTCTGTGTGTGTGTGTGTGTGTGTGTGTGTGTGTGTAAGCATTGCTCTGAAGCTATGATTTGTAAAAAAAAATGGAGATTAATACATCACAGAGTACTATTTATAGGCTGTAAAAAAAAGAACTATAACTAGTTATAGATATGACATCCATTAAGAAAAAGAATTTACCACATAGCACAGGGTCCTAGGCTATTTCTTTAACATATTCCATATACTTAACTTTGCAGATGCTAATAGGAGTCACTTAAAGGTGCAGGAAAAGCTCTTTACATAAAATTACCCATAATAGAAAACTTTGGACTTTATCATTTATTCTTACAAAATAGTTCTCTGAGTAGGTTTTACTCAAATTATAATTTATCACAGAATGAAAAAGTGAAGTTCTTGATTTTTTCAAAGCTTGTAACTATTTTAACATTTCTAAAAAATGTTTATTTAAAAATTATATTTTTGAATGTAATTGATACAAACTAAAAAGTTGGGAAGTTCCTTGTTTAATCCATGGAGTTTGCGTTGCCTCTAGTTATGGCTTATTATAGCTTTAGCTTCTCTGTCTCATTTTCATTCCCTTGTCCAGTGTAATAAAAGGAAGTGTTACATGACTTTCTTAATTAGGATTATTTTAGACATGGTTCACAGGTCTTAATTCAGGTCCTAAAGTTGCCATTTATCTATAATGTAAGACCATCTAACTATCAGTATATGTTGTCATGATGTAATTAATGTCTTTTATGTTTCAATGGCATACAATTATGTGATATTGATCCTAGAAGTATTTGAAGGCACATTTTTGTGCCTCAATAGGAAAGCCATCCTAGTTCAGTATGCCTTTGAATTAGTGTTTTTACTCCTTTTCCCAATTGAAAGTTATGGTGTACATGTTCTGGGAAGATTTTATGAATGAACCTGAACTCAGGGCACATTAAAAATGTACCTACCTTAGAGCATCTTTCGTTAAATATATTTCATCTTTTATATATGCTATAATTTCAACACTTTCATGTGGTGCATTTAAATAGTAGCTTTCCTTTGAACTTGAATTAAATGTCTTTTTGCTCATGTTTTAAATACTTATAATTGAGATTCGAGATTATTTAAAAATGTTTTCCACAGAATTTTAAATTATGACACAATTTAGAAATGTATCATTACATGGTATTTTTCTCATTATTGTGAATTTCTTGTCCTAATTTATTAGGAAGTGAAGGAGACTTACTAACTAGACTGATTTTGGAATACCTGGCTCTTCAGCTCTTCATAGATGGTCTGACTTTTAAGTGGTGCTCTTGGGTCCCAGGTTCATGGAGGAGCATGTGCCATTGCTTCCTAGAAATTTTGGCCACAACATTATGTGTTTAATGGTATTTCTCACCTGCCCATGGTTTTGCTCTCAAGGCATATGTATGTCATGAACTATGTCACACCTAACATTTATGGAACCATTTTAATGTTGACTTTTATAACTTTAAAAATAAAATCTGATTGATTTGAAATGACTTTCACAGGAAATTATTTAAACATGTGTTGAAAGAAGCAAGAGTCTTTATCTCATTATTAAACTACTTGCTTTTTAATATTTTGAAAAATTCAAGGCTGTACATGGCATCAAAGGCCAAATCCTGGAGACGGAGTAATGTAACTATTTCTGTTTATATTCAAAGACTTCTTCCTCAAGGCCCACACATGCCTTCATGAGTGAAAGAAGGATGAGGAAGATGCATTGTGTCTGTACTCACATTTAAGAAGCTATTGAAATTCTTTTTACATGCAGTGTATCCATTTTCTATTGCTATGTAAAAATTACCACAGATTTAGCCTTTTAAAATAATGCACACTTACCATCTTTTAGTTTTTATGGGTCAAGAGTGCTCAGGATCTCATAGGCTGCAATCAAAGAATCTCACAGGTTGCCAGACTGTGATCTGCTCAGAAGCTCGGGGCTCTCCTCCAAACTCATGCAGTGCAGGCAGCATTCAGTTTCTTGTGGCTGTAGGACTGAGGTCCCCACTGTCTTGCTGTGTGGAGCTGCTCTCAGCTCTCAGGTGTCCCTGCAGTTTCTTGCCATAGCCCATTCTCAGGCCACCTCTCAATATAGCAACTTTCCTCCTCAATGCCAGCAGAAGAATTCAGTCACTAAACTAGAGTCTTATACAATACAGTGTAATCATGGGAGTGACTGCCCATCACCCTTGCTGGACAATGAAGCCTACCCAAGGGGGTGACTGTTTCATTGCTTTTGCCATATTCTATTGGATTGAAGAAATCAGCAGGCTTTTCTCCTACTGAAGAGGAAGGGCTTATACAAGGCTTGTGTCATTAGGTGGCCATCTTAGAATTTTCCTACCACATCCCATAATTCACCAATCAAAAGCCTCAAATCCAGCACTTCTACACTTAGAAGAATCATATTTACCTTCAGAAATCCCAGCTTATCTGTCTGGTAGCCATCAGTCAAGGTACTGAAAGCAGTAGCTACCAAGACCACTAAGCTTCCTGAGGACAAATTCACATTCCCCTAAATTATTGGAGGAATCTTAGTCTGAACACAAGAAATATCATCAATGGTAGGATAGGCATACAGTTGGGTAGCTTCTTTAAAAAAAAAAGAAAAAAAAACAACCAACAGTAACACCTAGGTTTTAAAATCATGCCCAGCTCTTGTTTGACAATCCTTCTGATAGCCCAAATACTGTACATGTAGTTGATGATAGCAGAACAGATGGAAAAAACATATGGCTTGTAGGTAGTGTGTGGTGGTTGATATTTGCAGTACATTAGGAGAATTTATTTTATTTTGTCTCTTTCCTTGTGTAACTTTATGATACTTTATCAAGTAAATTTTATAATGCCTATTTTGACTTATCTCTGCTATAGTTATTAAACTATCTTTGTGACTTAAACATTACATTAAAAAGGATTAGTTTCATAATTATTTCATAGCAGGCATTTAGATGCACTGGCAGGAAGACTATTTCCTTCAGAGAAACATGTCTGTAGCCATTTGGTGTCATATAGAATCCTTGGATGGAGATTATACAGGTAAAAGAGGCAAAAAGTTAAGGAGACTAACTCAGTTAAGGACTATTAAAGAAGGCCAGATTTGCTGGGGTTTAGATTGGTTGTGTATCTAAAATTCCAAAAAAACCCAATAGACCTTGATTTAACATCGGTTTCTACAATACAACTTCGTTTTCTAAAGAAAACTTAGTCAACCAATCAGAGTGTACTGAGATGCCACCTTCTGATCCTGTTATAGGAAGAAGAAAATATTAATGTAGAGAAAATGGCATAAACACACTTTAAAAATATTATCCTCAATTTTATTTTTTAGGCTAAACAGCAGCCCTGGAAACACTGCATCTTTCTGAAATTTATCTGAATTGAAATGCAACTTCCTGATATTTGCTATTAGCAATCCTGTGATTTCTAAAAAAGAGCTAATTATCTATTGTTTAAAAAAAATCTTTGAAGTATATAGGACAAAATTAAAAGAGAACATCTCTCTTTGAGTAGACTTGGGAAACTCAATGTAAATTAAATAAGTATGTGTGAAAATTCCTACTACTGCTGGCTATTTAATAGCATATCTACAATAATAAGACCATATTAAAAATAAAAATTGAATCCTTGGCAGTATATTTTTCTAGGTCTCATTCAGTTTTTTGGTATGACTCTTCTTAAGGTTTTTTTTGTTGTTGTTGATTCCAGAGAGAGGGGACGGGAGGTTAAAAGAGACAGAGAGGAAGACTGCTGTGAGAAGGAAACATTGATCAATTGCCTCTGGCACAGGCCCTGACTGGGGACCATGCCTGCCACTCAGGCATGTGCCCTGACTGGGAATCAAACCTGCAACATTTTGGTTTATGGGACAACACCCAACCAACTTAGCCACATTGGCTAAGGCGGTGTGACTCTTTTTTCTTTGCCTTACCTTTTACATCAATATACTCACTGTGTATTTCTGGTTATTTTAAGTAAATGAAGAACTTGATTTGAATCACATCTATATTACTTTTTCTTAAATATTTAATTTTTATGGATTCTCCCTGTTTCCCAAGTTTTGAACTCTGCATACACATACACATACAACCCACTAGGGTAAACAAGAAAAAATGATGTACTAGACTGTCTCATTCTTCTACAGAATATCCATTTATTAGTATTATATATTACCTATCCATTGTGTATTTTTCCATTGTTCCCTTAAAACAACATGTAAAATGTTGTTTTATTTTTATTTTTAATTATTATTAAAAGAGCCAAACATATTTTCATCTTTAAATTCTATAATTTTACAAAAGCATTTTTAATCCTATTCATAAGTAGTATATATTGATAACTATAAGATCTGTTTTTTATGTGAAATAAACCTGTCACAAAATTTAAGTAAAGTAACTTGAAAATTAGAGTACTTTTGACTCAAAACTCTACATTAGTCTGTATGTTGTAAATGCTAACATTTCCCCACACCCTACTATGGGCATTTTATCTTAAGGAATTTTATGTTCTAGCATACCTTGATGGCATTCAGTGTGGCTTCGAGTCCAGGTAAAGGAAGGGAGGCCATTGTTTTGGAAAGAAGTTCTATAATCTCCCAATTCCCCTGTCCAATCCTTGTTTTTGAAAGGTGTTCTTCAATCTGATCTAATTTCCTTTTTGCTCCCACTGTAATCCACTTTCTCCTGTTCAGTAAAGATGAAGAGGTTCCTAATATCTTGGAGATAATATTCCAGTCACTCCTAGGCTTATGAAAATTGTACCTTCAGTCCAGTTTCTTTAACCTATTTAATCTATTTATAAAAATAGTCTCATTACAAGTGGTATTCCAAATGGGTCAAAAAAATCAGTGCTAGTTACCTCGTTGGTGGATGTGTACTGTGATCCTCACATGGGCTGTTGAGAGAAATGCCTAATTTGACTTGTTCATGAAGTTTTCATTATCTCAAGGTTTCTCAATGGGACACGTAATGCTCCCAAGTGTTTTTATTCGCTAAGCTCAGCTACTTCCTTCTCCACCTGTTTCATTGGTGTCAAGACAAAATCACTTTCCTAAAAGCTGGATTTTCTGTGACTGTGATGACAATATACGGTGCAGCTCAGTTGCTCTTAGAGTATAAACTGCAAAGGATGTGCCATCGAAATCTTGTGCTTTGTGCTGAGATCACTTGAAATGATTCTTTTTCTCTTTGTGCATACTTCACAAATCTGGTATAAAATTAGGTTCATTCTTTTCCAATTGTTTTTGATATTTTAAAGTTTACTTTTAAATTAAAATATTTTTTGAATATATAAATCATTTTTATGATTCCAAAGTGAAAACCCTGTCTCACTTTGCACTCTAGAGTTTCCTGTTTTTATTAGTTTAGGGTTTATAGTGACATTGTTACATTTTTTGGAAATGAAATATTTGAGTATGTATATACTTTTATCTGTCCCTATTATATACATACACATATACATATGCAAATATGTATATATGTGTGTATATATATGTGTGTATAGATATACAAATGCATGTTTTATGTCTTTTAAACACGTGTATATTTAATACATGTGTGTTTATATGTTTTTATACGTGTGTGTGTGTGTGTGTGTGTATATATATATATACTTCTATACCTTGATCTGCTTCACTTTACAAGAAAGCCTAAGATTCACCAGTATTAGGTCTCCTCATTATGGAGTTCTTCATTATTCCTTTATGGAGCTGCATAATACTCCTTTGTGATAACATACCATAGTTTGCTCTACTGGCTTCTATCAATGGGCATTAGAGTAATAGCCACATTTTGTTATTATAGATAATATTGCAACAAATACTGTAAAGATTATAGCTTTGATTACTTTTAAAGACCACAGCCTCTAAGATCTTTCCACTGGGTAAATCCATTGATTTTTTTTAAGCAGTAAGACCAATCACCAATATCACCAATCTCATGAATATTTGGTATTATATTTATGTGTAAAATTCAAGTACCTTGTCTTCGCATTTTTCCTCTTTCTTGTATATCATACATATCTTGGGGTCATAAATAGTGTCTGGTTTTTATAGATTTCACAAATACTGGTTATAGTATAGTATGATTTGTGGATTCTGGTCACTATCATCTATAAGCTTCCTTCTACTTCCATGTTTATACATCAATATTAGTGTTGAGCCAGAGATTCTATTTTTTGTTAATTTAGAAAATGTTTATATAATGGCTACTGTATGTGGTGATTTGCAGGACATAAAAACTATAAAAGGCAGAGTCTTCTGTGGGTTTTATGTTATATCTGTGATTAGCTCTTCGTGAGTTGAAGTAAGACAACTTACCTTGTTGGCCTCAGTGTTTTTATCTGAAATATGGGAACTATAATCCTTACTTTAACTGTTTCATGGGACATTAGAAAGAACCTGCAGCAATGAAAAGTGTGAACTAGCTTGCTAAAATATAAAGAAACATAAAATATGTTGAATAGCTATTGCTACTTTAGTACTATTTGTTTTCAAATGTTTTGTATCATCTTCCCCAATGGACATAGCTGTCTGAGAAACGTCAGGAGAGTTATTGTTTGTTTTATATTTCCTCAGAACAGCTGGAACAGAAGTACTAGACACCAAATTTATGAGACATTTGACTTCATGGAGACACTATTTTGTACCAAGGGTCTCAAACTCTAATTCCTACAGTGGCTACAGGAAGGGCATAGATCAGATCATGGTAGGAAGTGGTGAGAAATTATGGCCAAACTGGAGAATGAATTCTAGATTAAAAACATTCCAATTCAAGTTTAAAAACAGTGCTGAGTGATGTAAACAAACAACTGAAGGCTGTACTTGGTGATCTTTATGCCCAGTTTGTGAGCTGTGGTTTATGTGAGTGCTACATTTAGGAGACAAACCGTGTTTCTTCCCAGTGCTCACATCCTGGACGACCTTAAGGAGGCAGGAGATTGGCAAACAGCCCAATTATTGTAATGATTATGAGTAATTCGTGAACTCCTTCTTCTTTTCCCTTTCTCCTTATTCTGCTTTGCCTTATTCATAAGCTACCTCAAGACCTTTTTGGAAATAGGTGAGGTGAGAATAACGGAATTCCCAAGGGAAATAAGTACATTGGAAGATATCAGAAAGTAGCAGCTTCCAGGTTGTTGTTATTTACAAAGGAATGGCGTGTGCAGCTGGCGGAACACTATTTTTTATAAACAGACTCCTCACAATGAAAAAGGCAAGTTTTTCTGTACTTTGATATTTAGCTGGCTTTTCTCAATTTTTTCTACAACTTATTCAAAAGAAAAAAATAGGTCGTTTTATAGAGGACTGAGATGATCCTTATTTCTATTCCTCAACTATTTCTGGCTCTCTGCCTTCAGAAACAGTTTAGGATGGTACTTCCTGGCCTTCCTTGGCTGGGAGCACGTGTGTGGCTCTGGCCGATGAGTTGTGGATAGAAGTGCCTGGGAGCACGCGCTCTTCTGAGCAAGAGCACTGAGTTGGCCTTGCGGGATGGTTCTGTGCTCCCTTTCCCTTGGCCAAGGTGACCAACAAGAGTGAGGTCATGGCTGGCCTACCCACCAGGGTCCCTGAAGGAGAGAGCACTCTAGTGTTGTGTTCAGTCACTGGAGTTCTGACTTTGCCACCAAAACCCCATCTAGACTATCCAGAGAGATTCAAAGCCAACCCATAACAAAAATTAGAGCCATGGACTCCTGGTCTGTTATGCTTACTTCTTAATGGGTAGTGAACATATAGGCGTGGATCTCAGAATGAGTCCAACACAAACACGTATCAGAAGTTACCATGAAATTCAGAGGAAAAGCATAAATTCATTCAGAATGAGACACGTTACCTTTCAGGCAGGAAACTTTTTTATCTTTACCTGAGCATTTCCACCGCGTAGCTTCGCTTACATTAAAATCAAAAACAGAAAAAGCTCTCTGTGACAACCTGAGTATCTGGATAATATGTTTACATACTTTTCATCAATCCTGTGTTTGCGATGCTTCCTGCAGCTCGAGGTGAATGAGAGTCTAAAGGGAAATAATGAATGGATTTAGCCCTCATTTGCCTCGACTCTAGAGGCAATTTTTACATTTTCAGAGGCTCAAGGGTGTTATTTGGGGAAATTACTCAGGAATAAAGATATCCCACCAGGCAAAAGAGGATTTCGTGTTTTTGAGACAACTCTTACTTCATTTTCCAGTTTGCAGGTGGGACCAGGGTCAGCAAAGAGAGTTAAAGATGGCCAGGTCTGCTACTAAACGCGGCACGCAACCCCTCCTCGCTCAGCAGTGAGTGCGCTCTCAAAGCCAACAGGCTACCCACGTGTCTTTTTGATGTAGTTGTTATTGAAGTATTTTGGAGAGAAGCATAGAGAGGGACAGGTTCTCCTTTGAAGGAGTATCTTTCGTTAGACTTTTCTGTATTCCAGCGTATGGGGCTGGATGCAGCTTTCAGAAATCTCACCTTGGAAAAATGATTCTCTTGTGCTCTCAACTTTAGGAAGAAAGTGATTCCATGTATGGCAAATGGTGGTGTGACGAAATAAGTGACATCAAGATGAAGACAGGGGTGTGGATGGACACACAAGTGAGCCAGGTCTCCAGGACTGAAAGATGCTTACAGCTCATTAGGAGCGTGTACATAATCTGACAGTTCATTCTTTTCCTGTTTTATTAATAACTGATGTTTAAGCTGTATATCATGATGGTTTGATTTACATATACTGTGAAATGATTACCACAATAGATTTAACACCCATTATCTCATAGAGGTACAATAAAAAAGAAAACAAATTTCTCTTTGTGATGAGAACTCTTAGGGTCTATTCTTTTAACAATTTAAATAATAAACCAAGGGTGGGAAGTGGGGATGGCTGGGGTGAGGGGAAAATGGAGACAACTTTACTTGAACAAAAATAAAAAAAGTTAAAAAAATAAAAATAATAAAAATAAAATATATGTAAATAAAAATTAAAAAATAAAAAAACACAGACCACTTCACGAATGTGCTTGTCCTCCTTGTGCGGGGCGTGCCGGTCTCTGCAGTGTTCCAGGTCCAGCACACCTGCTGCCCAAACGAGTACCACTCTGACGTTCTTGGCAGGGCTGTTAGTGCGGACTAAGGGGAAGAAAGGAATGAAATAAAATGTGATAGAATTCTAGAAAATTCCTTAGAAGGCTTGTCCTTGTGGAAACGGAAAAGTGCGTATTCCTAATGTTGAAATGGGTCTCTGTATTCCTACTTGCAGGTTTAATCATTTAAGATTGAAAGCAAAATCCAAACTTTCCTTTTAGTTGTGTGCAAAAAGAAAGTTACTATGTTATTTCTCACTTCTAGGCCATAAGTGGTATATTCATTTAATCCTGTTTGTATACATTAAGCACAGGTATTGTGTAGTATTTCTTAAGAACTAAAACTTTCACTAAGCAAAGACATACAAGAGTGTTTATTGTAGTGCTGCTTATTGTAGCAAATATTAAAAACCACCTACATTTATCAAAATAAGAGTTGGTTTAATAACTTTTAGTATAGCTATAGAAAGCCACATTATATGCTCATAAAAGTTACATATTTCAGAAGGATATTTCTCTGAAAAACATGCTTAAATAGGTTAAGTTAAAATCACATTAAAAGTAGTATAATTCAAATTTTAAATAAATAATAATTCTGTGTGTACATGTGTATGTACATATAGAAAAAGAATTCTGTGGTACTTTTTAATACTTTCTCCCCCCAGTGGCCATGTATCACATTTAATTGAAAATAAAAGGTAAGATTAAAAAGATACATTTAGTTACTTTTAGCCTAGACCTCCACTTTGAGCACCAGGTTAACTTATATCTGTTCTTGATGTCTTTACTTGGGTGTCTCATGTGCATCTATCTCAGAGTCAATGTGAACCACACCACCTACAGTAAATCCATCCTCCTCCAGCGTCTCCACCTTAGAAAATGACTACACTCATTCCCAACAAGCCAACTAAGGGTCAACTTTTCCCTTCCACAACCACAGCCATCTCTACCCCTATCCGGTTTATAACCGTGTTCTGCTTCCAACAGATATTTCCAGACAGACTGTGAATACATCTGCATCTCTCCATCGGAAATGGACTGCCTCTGTCCAAGGTTCCCACCATCTGTCACCTGGTCCACTGCAACATCTTTGCACCACCACGGTGTTCTCTCCCTTAGTAGTTAGGGCTAGCCTCCTGATGGAGCAGGGCTTCACGGTGCTCCCAGGATACACTCAATGTTCTGTCATAACTTACAGAGCCCTGAGTATCTGGTTCTGTCTTTACTCCAGCCTCATCTCCTACTTGGTTCTATTTTACATACAATTCTCTGGTGGCTCTAACCAATCCTGTCTTCTTGAGGCACTTCTCACCAGCAATTTCTCACCTTGGGACATGTGTATAGGCTTTGCTCTCTTCTTAGAATGCTCATATCCACTTCTCCCGTTTACTTCTGGTCCAGATATAGTTAGTCTAAAACCCTTCCTTTTTTCAGATCCCATTATGAGTACTTGACTTATTATGCATTCATTGTCTATCACTCCCACTAGAACGAGTGCTACATGCGAGGAAGGAACTAAGTTGTTGCTCACCGCTCTAAATGTCTGCAGCACAGTTAATTTCTTGGCGCATAGGAGAAGCTCAATGCCAAGTATCCATTGAACAAATTAACTACATGAATAGATGTGTAATTGTGTCATTTTGATATTAAAATATTTATAAATTAGCTGCTCTTAGGCTGTGATATAGTTGAACTTTTCTAAATTTATTTTTCCATTTTTGCCTAGATGAGTAGTTGGAAATAAAGTAACAATTCTTTTACTTTTCATTCTATAGAAAAATGATAAAGTGATTTGATATTCAGATTGGCAGGAAAAAAATAATAGGAATTTGAATAAAAGGACAATGTTAACAGCCTCTACAACCTTTGAAATCTGAAGCAGGCTGTGCTATGTGAGCTTTCATTGTGATCCATAAGAATTTTAAAATATTAGACTAGCTGCAGGCATACTCCCCATTATTCTCTGAATGTAATAGGAACATATTGAAAATTATGAGTTAAAATCGAATGTAAGTTCTAAGGAGCTCAGACAAAACCTATTCTCCAGTTCAGGAAAATTAGAATTAAATTTCAATCATGGTGTATACATCAGATATGAACAAAATAATATTAATTATTTAAAAATGAGTAGGTTTATATATAATATGATAAATAACATTTGAATTATGTAAATAAATTTTTGAGGTTATAATGACCCATTTGATAGACATGGAGAATACTGAGAACTTTACATGGAAATTCAACTGCCAAAGAATTTAAAGCTTATTATTTTCAATTTGCACATTTTACTGACATGGAATTTATGTTTGTGTTTTACTGGCTAGCACATCATCCAGTTTTAACACCCCCTATATTTCTATTAATAAGATTTTAGAAAATATGTGAATACATGTTAAAAGTTATATCTAGATAATGTCTATCAATGTTAAGCAACTTATTGTGCAAGATAACATTTTTTTTAAGATTTTATTTATTTATTTTTAGAGAGGGAAGGGAGGGAGAAAGAGAGAGAGAGAGGGAGAGAGAAACACCAATGTGCGGTTGCTGGGGGCCGTGGCCTGCAACCCAGGCATGTGCCCTGACTGGGAATCGAACCTGCGATGCTTTGGTTCGCAGCCCGCGCTCAATCCACTGAGCTACGCCAGCCAGGGCAACGATAACATTTTTTAAAACTCAATTTGTCTTGTTGGGAATCTATTTCTACATCAAAGCATCACGGTGTTTGGAATTAAAAACATTCAGTTGCAAGTATCTGTGTTCATAAAAACAAAAGCATTATTTATCATTTTTCTATAGTTAATAAATATAACTATTCAGTAAGGTCACAAGTGATAGCATAAATGAGTGATACATTAACTAAATGTAAATGTATTAATTCAAACTACATGGATGTGTACATACATGTAAATATTTTTATACCTTTGAATAAGATGGTGTTTTTATATATTCTTTTAAAATTATGATTTTACTATATTCACAACTTTAGATCATGTCATTTTCTTATAGCATAATATCAAAGCCATTTTCCTGTATAATTAAATTTTCATCCTATATTTGTTTCTTTGTATTAACAGTTGACTTCATAAGACATTGAGGGTATGATTCTTCAGTTAATATCTTTGAGATTTTCAAATCATTTATCTAGAGCTGTCATTCTGCAAACTTGACCATGCATTAGCATGTGTGCTGGACTTGGTAAACCACAGACTGCCTATTCCCATCCCCAAAGTGTCTGCCCAAGTAGGTGTGAGATAGGGCGCTGAGAATTTGCACATGCTGGTGCTGCTGGTCTAGGGTCCATACTTTGAGAACCGCTGATACAATACATTTTTAGAAGTCAGGTTAATGAATATACATATATACACAATATTTTAAAGGCTCTTGGTACATATTGCCCAATTGTTTTCCAGAAAGACTAATGAAATTGTATTCCTACTAGTAAGTCTCATCTTCATGGAGTATTTTAATTTCAAACCCTTTGTCTTTTGAGGTATGAAAAATGTAATCTCCATGGAAGATTTTGTATAATAATAAAACATTATAAATATTTCCAACAAAAGGAAAGTGGATTAGTAAACATATGTACATTCATAGAGGGAAACTTAATTTTAGCAGTTTAAATGAATGAACTAGCTCACACTTGTCAACATGGAAAAGTAGTGGGCCAATAATTTGAATAAAAACATTTTAAAACATGCAAGCAATATTGTTGCTTATGGATACATATAAGTAATATATATATATAAAGAACACATATATATGTGATAAGAGTATGAAAAATGTATGTGGGAATTATAATATACCACACAGAACACTTGTGGGGAAAGAGATCAGTGAGGTGGCCATCGGGGCTTCCATTACATCGATGGTATGTCTTTAGAAAATATTTAAAGTTAATATGACAACATGTTAAGGCTAGTTAAAACTGAATGAATATTTGCTTTATTCACTATTCAAAAGGAAAATGAAGACATACCAATGTCATTTGTTTTTCTGTAATTAGTAGTGGGGCTGAATATTTTCTAAGACAATTGGCTATCTTTCCTTCTCTTTCTTATTCCTCATATATTCATAGGTTTTAATAGAAAACTTTATTTGGAATCTTCAAGAATAGAAGTTATTTTAATCTAGCTGTTGTTATGAGCTTTAACTTTGTGAACATTGTTGGTTGTGTCCGTATTTTGTTGTTAAAGCATCTCTCAATTGAAAAAAACCTATGAAAATGGAAACAAAAGAAAAAGTTAACTAAATTACTCTGAAATGCACTAACAACTAAGAATAATGTACATCACTATTGATTGAACGTTTCCAGTAAGAAAAAGTTGTGAATAATCAAAATATGGTACACTTAATGAGTCTGCAGTGTGCTGAGTGACGGTCCCACAAAGATAGCAGACCCTCCTGCTTGGAACCCGGGTTACTTTTATAAGGAAACAAGATCTGCAGTCAGGATTGAATGAAGGCTCTTGACATGAAGAGATTCTTCTGGATTATCTGGGTGGTCCCAAACCCAGTCACAAGTGTTGGTCTGTGAGAAAGGCAGAGGGGGAGGTCATCTGCACAGAGGAGGAAGAGGAAGAAATTGGAGCGATGTGGCGGTAGGTCAAGGGAGGCTGGCAGCCACCAGGAAGTGGAGTGGATCCTCCCTCAGAGGTGCTGGAGGAAGCACAGCCTTGTGACACCGTGATTTCAGCCTATTGATAACTGCTTTAGGACTTCTGCCTTCTGGACCTGGGCAAGAATGAGTTTCTGTTGTTTTATGCCACCAAGTCTGTGGTATTTGTTTAAACAGCTACAGGAAACAGTAGACTTTCAAATTCAGAAATTTCACTTTGCCAATGTCCTGAAACTTTTCAGTCATTTTTCAAGAATATTTAATACAATCTCAAAAAGTGATTCTTTAAAAAATATTTTTGGCTTAAAGTAAGAAGTATATATGAAAATGACCAAATTTTTTTCACTTAACTTTTAAACTTTAAAAGATACAATCTTTTATCATTTCAAAGTGAACTGTTTTGAGACTATCAATAACATTGATTGCAAAAATGCTTTTAAAATGAAGAAAGTGTGACTCTTTTATGTTGCCTCCAAATGACTAACTTCTAATTTTTCTGAAAAAATGTAATCTTAATTAAGATATTCCTAAGGCCAAAATTATGGAATGCTCTGAAAAAATAAAGGGTTTTATAACATACACAAATTGACTACTATAATCATTTGACAGTTCACAACATACTGAAAGGAGAAAGGGTTAAAGAAAAATAAAATTAATGGTTACATTTATGGATTTTGACAAATGTATGACCAAGTTAATTTATGTTTCATTATTTATGAGAAAGTGATATGCTGGCTGACCTTACAAATTTATCCTTTTGTAAGGTAATATTTTATAAAATCTGTATTTAGCCTTGAATTTGCATGCATCTTAGACCCTATTTTGTTTTACTTACTTTTTTGTAAAACTTTTTACTTTGAAATATTTATATATTGATAGGAATTTGCAAAGAAACTTAAGGGAAATCCAGGGTACCCTTCACCAGCCTCCTATAATGTTAATATATTTCATAAATGTATATAATTCAAACCCAGGGAATTAATATTGATACAATCCAAAGAGTTTATTGAGATTTTTGCCAGTTATGCATGCAGTCATGAGTGTGTGGGAGAGGCAGTAACTCTGTGCAGTTTTCCACATGACGTTTTGCATAACCACAATAAAACACATCACTGAACCATTACTGTGAGGTTCTCTCATGCTGCCCTTTAATGGCTACACTCATCCTGTCTTCCTTTCTCTTAACCACAGTAACACAGGTATATTCTTCATGCCCACACTTGTGTTATTTCATAAATGTTGTGTAGGTGCAGTTGTGTAGTATGGATCTTATGGCACTGGCTTCTTTTACCCCACGTAATTTCCTCAAGATACGGCCACGTTTTTGCATTTTCAATAGTTTGTTCCTTCTTACTGCTGACTGGTAGCCCATGGTATGGATATGCCACAGTGTGTTTCACCATTCATCATGGAAACACATTTGGGCGGTTTCCAGTTTTCAGCTATTATGACTGAAGCTGCTATGAACACACTTGTGTACGTATTTCTGCATGAGAATAAGTTTTCATTTCTCTGGGACATATGTCCAAGAGTGTAATTGCTAGGTGATATGGTAAGTTCCATTTTCAATTTCAACAGGAACTGCAAACTATTTTCCAGAGTAACTGTATCATTTTACATTTCTATCAACAATGTATGAGTGGTCTAGTTTCTTCGCACCCTTGCCAGCATATGGTTTTATCATAATTTTCTATTTTAGCCATTTGGATAGGTGTAAATTGACATCTAAATTTAGTTTGATTTGCATTTCCCTAATGACTAATTATGGTGAGCATCTTCTCAGATGCTTATTTGTCATCTTCAGATCCTCTTTCATAAAAAAATATCTAGCATGCCTTTTATTCACTTTCTGACTGGATCGTTTCTTTTTTTAACATTGAATTTTGAGAGTTCTTTATAATATTCTAGCTACTAGATATTTACTGGGTATGTAATTTATAAAGTTTTTCTTTCAGTTCATAATTTATGTTTCATCCTCTCAACAGGTTCTTTCACAGCCAAAAAAATTAATTTTGATGAGGTTCAATTCATAAAGTTTTCTTCATTTGTATTAGGCTTTTGGTGTTAAGTCTAAGAATTATGCTTTGTTCTAGGTTCTGAATAATTTCTCCTGTTTTTAGATGTTTTATAGTTTTAAATTTTACATTGAGTTAATTTTTGTATAAGGTGTGAGGTTTAGGTTGAAGCTCATATTTTTTGCCTATGTTTACCCAATTGCTTTAGCACTGTTTATTGAAAAGGCTGTCCCACCTCATCCTATTTCTTTTGTGCCTTTGCCAAAAGCTAATTGGGGATATTTCTGTGGATCTATTTCTGAGTTTTCCAGTCTGTTACCTTGATCTAAGTGTTCATCACTCCACCATTACTCTGCTTTAGATAGTATGTCTTAACATTGGGAAGAATTCCTCCCACTTTATTCTTCTTTTCAAAATTATTAGGCCCTTTCAATTATGGTATGTATTATATATATATATATATATATATTACCATAAATATTTTTAAATAAGCTTGTAAGTGCTTATAAAAGCCTTGTTGGGATTTAGATGGGAATTTCATTAAAGCCATAGATCAATTTAGGTAGAATGGATATTTTTATTATGTTGAACCTTGAAATCCCAGTGATTTTCAACCTTTTTCATCTCATGGCACACATAAGCTAATTACTAAAATGTTGCAGCACACCAAAAAATATATTTTTTGCCAATGTGAAGAAATAGGTATAATTTTGATTCATTTACACTGGACAGGTATTGTTGTATTGGCCATTGTCATCTTTTAATTTGACAATCTAAGGGAAAAGTGGTCAGTGCCCCTGACGATATAGGTATTGCATGTTTTAAAAGTTCTTGTGGCACACCAGTTGAAAATCACTCTTCTAATCTATGAGCATATTTCCCTCCAAGTATTTGTCTTCATTTATTTCTTTCATTAGCATTTGACAATTTTTGGTGTATAGTGTACTTGTTTTGTTAAGTATATACCCACATTCTTTGAATTTCTTTGGAGCAATTATAAATGGCATTGCATTTTTTATTTTGGTTTCTATTTGGTTGTTGATAGCGTTTAGAAATGCAATTCATTTTTGTATGTTGATCTTGTGACCTTTCAGAGCCTAGTTATTAGTTTTATGCTTTCTAAATTTTTTTTGTAGATTCCTTGCATTTCTGTGTTGACAATCATGGCATATGCATAAATAGCTAGTTTTATTTTCCTTCCATTTATACAGGCAATTTTATTTATTTTGCAGGAAATTTTATTGTAATGGCTACAATTTTCAATACTTCATTGAATAAGGATTGTGAGAGGAAACAGAATTTCCTTGGTCCCCATATTAGAAAACGTTCACTCTTTAACCTTTAAGTATGATGTGAACTGTTGGTTTTCTTATAAATGCTTTTCAGGAAGTGCTCCTCTGTTTTTAGGGTACTGACAGTTTTTATCATGAATGGCTATTGAATTTTGTCAAATGCAATGTCTGTATCGATTGATTTGATCATATGACTTTATTTTTTTAGCCTGTTTGCATTGATTGATTTTTAAACATTAAACCAACCTTTCGTAACTGAAGTAAACTCCACTTGGTTATAGTGTATAATTCTTTTCATACACTGTGTTAATATTTTGTTGAGGATATTTGCCTCTAAATTTATGAGAACTACTATTCTATCATTTCCCTTTTTTGTGTGTGGTCTTTAGCTGGTGTTCCTATCCGGGTAATAGTAGCCTCCTTCAATAAATTTGGAAATATTTTTTCCTATTCCTAATCTTCTGGAAGAGACTGTGTAAAACTGGTGTTAATTCTTATTTGAGTATTTGGTAAAAATCTGCAGTAAAATCATCTGGGTTTGAAGATACTTGTGTGTGTGCTTTTAAATTACACATTTAATTTATTTAATAGTTACGAGGCTCTTCAGGTCATCATTTTCCTCTTGGCTGAGATATGGTAGTTTGTGGCTTTTGAAGACCCAGTCCATTCTTTCTAAGTTACTGTATTTATGAGAGTAGAGTTAGAGCATTCTCCTATTATCACTCAGCAGCTGCAGAATCTGCTGTGATATCCCTATTTTATTTAATGTCGGCAATTCTTGTCTTCTCTCTTCTTTATGATTGTCAGTCTTGCTAGACAATTATCAATTTTGTTTACTTTTTAAAAAACCATGTTTTGTTTTATTAATTTTCTTTTGTTTTCTCACTTTATACTTTATTGATTTCTGTTCTTACAGTCATTATTTAGTTTTTCTACTATCTTTGAATTTTCTTGTTCTTTTTCTTATTTATTCAGATAGAAACTTAAATTACTGATTTGAAAACTTTCCTGACTTTAATGTAAGCATTTAATGGTATACTTCCCTTTTAACACTGCTTTAGCTGCATTTTAAGATTTACATGTTGTATTTTCACTGTCATTTAATTCTGTGTATACAGGATCTGGCAGATCTGAAGCCTGCCTGAGTGTGGTTGGTAGGGTAATAATATGGGTGTAAAAATTTATAGTTTTAATTTGAACATTTCACCTAAAATGTCATATGGTGTGTTTGAGTGTGATATTGTTATATTACAGAATTACATGCTTTTGATTTTGTAATAAAAAAGGGGTGTTATTTGTGCTAGACCCTATATTTTATGAATATTTCCTCTAGGACAAATGAATTACTTAAGCATGTATTTTTAGCTAACAAATATTTGAAGATTTTCCTGTTCTCTTTCTGTTATTAATTTCTAGTTTGAGTCCATTATAAGTAAAGAACATAGTCTGTATGACTTTAGTTGTTTAAATTTGTTAACTTTTTTTTTTACCTTCAGAATGTCATCTCTCTTGGTGAATGTTCCACAGACACTTGAAAATAACATATATTTGCTATTAGTAGGTGAAGAATTCTGTACATGTCAATTAGATCTTGTGAATAAGTGTTTGGTGCTTCTATATGGCTGATTTTCTGGAATCAATTACTGGTAACCAAGTGGTATACACTAGCTTTAAAATACAATTATAATTCTGACTTTTCTCACAGATATATGATAAATTATCAATGAATGATTTTAAAACTTCCTGCAATTAAGAAGTTCACATTACATTTAATGTAATGTAAAACATTTAACACTGAAAGTTACCTGCAAATTACTTAACTTTTGAGGAAGGAAAAGGTCTTTCCATTTTTGTAGTTTTCATATCTTCCAGCAGTTTGGAAAAAAACTAAAGTATTATTGCTGGCTTCCAGCCTGAATTTTCCAGTTCAGAGCCTCAATAAATTCATTAAAATATAAAATGGAAGCAGAAAAATGAATAGGAAAAATAAAAGCTAGTTTATCTATGGATTAATTATAATGTTATTTTGTACCAAGGAGAATAGCTCCAAATGCCTTATCAACCCAGGCTCATGAAAAATCACTTAAATTCTGAACATGAGAAAAGGTGGGAGGTGGTCTCATTTCCATCTGATGGAGAGAAAGGCTTAGAGACATGGAATTTAGATAAGTGGGGTATTGTTTACAATTCAAGAGAAATTGGAAATCTCACAACTTGCAATGCTTTTTCTACAATTAATGGTGCAATAGATTACAAACATGAAGAAAATAAGAAGTCTAGAACAGTGAATTGTATATTTAATACAGTATTTCAGCTACTAAATCCTGCTCTATTCTTATGATTCCTGTTTGATTCTTTTCAGTATCTTCACCTAATATTAAAACTTTAAGAGAACTTCCCATTTTCTTAAAATGAAAGAAAGGTCTTAGGAGTTGCTATATGCAATGAAGACTAGATTGTTGATTTCCTTGTACTGTATTTTTAAGTAAAATATTTTTCCAATTTAAAAGCAAAGCAAAAGAGCAAGGAAGACTGAGAAAGAAGACCCAATAAAAGGCTGTTACCATGGAATCTTTGTCATTAGGCCTGAAAAAGAAAGAGGGTTTTTAATTCTTTTGAAAGAAAAAAAAAAAGAAACATGATAGAGAAACCATTGTATACACATTACTTTATAAATCTGCCATTAGAAATGTAAACACAGGTTAACAGTGGATTTTGTACTTTTACAGCTGTTCTTTGATAATATAAGAGAAAAATTAATTCTTTATGGCCCATGATTATCTGGTTATAGCTTATTAAAGATACCAACTCCAGATATTTTAATGACTATGTATTAAGTTACCCTTATAAAATATAGTTTCAGTTTAAAATAAATGTGTTCAAAAATATGACAAATACTGATACAGCTCATAATTAAAGCAAACATTAGTCTTTCATAAAATATAAACAACCAACTTTTTATAGGAACTTGGATAGTATGGTTTTTTATAAAGTTAAAGATGAAAATAAGTTTATATTACCAGTTTTATGAGCTCAGGAATCTAGGTGAAGATTACAAGTCAGTAAATTTCTTATGTTATCAGCATCGTTGGTAACATTTTAACTGTATATGAGATTAGCCTGTGGATAACATCTGTTATAAGTTGATAATAGAAAGTACACTAATTAATAATGGTTGAATTCTGCTTTTTCTGGTGAATGAGTCATGGCTAATATTATTCAAATTTATTATAGTTTATATTTTGAAAGATCACCATTTTACAACTATGGAACCTTGGCAGAAAGGCAAGTGTGAGAAGCAAAGGGTGAAGTGGGTATGAAACTTTGCCGTTGGCTGGTGATGATGGCGTAGTTTGTTTGGTTTTGTTTACAAGTATTTGGCTTGTATGACTCTGAGAAACCATGATCAAAACAACTACAGGAAAAATCAATTTTGAAGCTTAGAGTTTTCAAAATGTACTCTTAGCTACAATAGAAGAGAGGGTTTGTTTTCTGACAAATCTTTGTCAACATTAAAAATAAATTCTCCTTTTCCCTCTCTTTCTCCTTGTTTTCTTGTCATTCTCTTTCTAACCAAATGAAAGCTCACTGTATCTCATGGGCAATGGGAAGGGAGGGAGGGCGAAATAAAATTAACCGGATTCCTACTATGTGTTAGCTAAGGTGGGATTTGATTCCTTCCAGCAAGTATCGGTATAAATATTCCCTTTTTACAGATAAGAAAATGAGTCTCAGAGAGGTTTGCTGGGAAGGAATGCAAATGGAGCTTACCCCCTGCCCTCCAAACTTTGAATACTGAGTACAAAATACATCATCTTAGAAGCTAATTCCATCAAGATATTACTGATTTAGCTTAGGAGAAGCTCTGGATTCTATTTTCTTTGAAAAATAATGTTCAATAAACACACTATCATCTTTTCTACAGTGAAGATGCTGAAAGGTGTGAAGAGTCTTGTTTTCCCTAAAGGATCACAAAGTCAAACTCTCTATGATGTTGACTTTGCAGGTACCGCTATGGTTTCCCAGAGCAACGGAACCTGCCAATGGAGTGTGATGATTCTGGGGGTGGGGGTGGGGGGATAATGCCATCCTTCCATGTTTTCCAATTCATACAAGACCCTGCATTTGGGAGCAAAATTATGTTCTGGGAGTTTTTTTGCAAATAAGCTGGTACATGACATTCTCTTCTTCATTTAAACAACATGAGAAGTGTTGATTCAGTTCTTTATATGAGCCAGTACCTTAGATAAGCTAGAAAAGGAGTAGCAGGCCCACAGAAAGAGTGTTCTTAGGAAGATAAGCACTTACTTGAACAGTTTCTAGAAGAAAGTACATGTATTGTAGTTTGAGGTCAAACGGGAAATTCTGACTCACTGGTCAGCCATCACATTTCATTCCTTCTCCGAGTCAGGGCTTCCAGTCTCCCTCCCCATACCTCTGCTGCCCTGTGTGGCTTCAGTGGCCACTGAAATGATAGAATCTACATGCCTCCCACCTCCATATGCCTGGAGTGGGCTGCTCAGGTATGTGCACTATTTCTCGTTTGAGATTTCAGAAAGTGGTGGTATTGGTATTGAAAGAATGCTCAGTAGAATTCCATGAGTGATGATAATAAAAGCCACACTTCTTTATCTCACTGTCACAGGGTCTCATCATGCAAACAGAAGGTCATGAAACAATCAACAGTAGATATTAAAACTATTAATATTTAGGGCTTTCATACATGGAGCAGTAAAATATTATTATTTATGATTTTTTCTTTTTTTTGTTGTTGTTGTTCAAGTGCAGTTGTCTCCATTTCCACCCCTCTGCTCCCCCTCATGTCACCCATCCCCACCTCTCACCCTCGATCCTACAGCCTTTGGCTCATTTATGAAATTTTCAATTTATATAAGTGGTGAGCAATATGGCACACTTTTTAGAAGTGAGGATGGTAGAAAATATATGTCACAAAGTTAAAAAAAATTTTCTGAGTGGCCAAAAGCACCAGTCTTCAGTGGGGGCTTCGGCAATGTTGGGAGACGTTTTTGATGGCCATGCCCCAGGGTGGAGGCACAAATGGCATGGAGAAGGTGCAAAGATGCTGTCCTGCAGTGCACAGGACAGCCCCACAACAAAACTTCATTCCGTCCAGGTATCAACCATGCCACGGTTGAGAAGCCCTGGACTGTGGAAAGCAAAGTGCTGAAATTTTATTTCAAAACCTCAGAACAAATTAGATATTAAGTAACATAAGTGATATGCAGTTTTACAGCAGTAGCAGAATTGAGTTTGCAAAATGAATTGCTTATATTCCATTCTTGAGTCCATATTATTTTTAAGAACTCTCAGAACACACCACAAATATACTAGCATAAAAACAATATGCCATTTTTTTATTGTATCACTTTGTGGGAAAAATCCTTTTCCCAAGCCTAGACTATGTTTTCAAAAGCTGTCCTCTACTGTTCATTGTGAGCTAGAGGACTGATGTTTTATTGACTAGGGAAGAGAGCTACAGAATAGTGGGGGCATTTGGGTTGCCCAAGAGACATGGCTAGTATGTTCAGGGTCCTTATCCAGGGGACAGGACATCATTTCTTTGTCACAGAATATTTGGAATTCTCTACAGTTAAAGCCAATAAGCCAACTCAAGGGACTTGATATTTTGGTTGAAGGAACTGGAGTCAGTATGGAAATGAGTCTTTGAATGTATGAAGTACCACAAAGGAAAACGTTTGTTCTCTGGGGCCCCGATGGGTAAAATGATGAACAATAGGTAGAAGCTACAGAGAAATTGATTTTACTCAATGTAAATGAAAATTTCATCATAATCAGATTGTATTTAAAAAAAATGTTTTTTGTGACAGAACTTCCATCTAGTAAAGTACCTAAGTCTTAATTATACAGCTTAAAGAATTCTTACATATATGTGTACCTGTAAAATCCCCTCTGAGAGAAAAGATAAAGAACATTCCTAACACTTGAAGACTCCCTTGTGTCTCTTCCTAATTAATACCTAGTCGTTTGATTATAGAAAATCAAGTCATTTGGATTACAGGAAAGGTAAAGAAAGGTAATGACTGTATTAGCCCAGGAGAAGGGCTGCAAATATTCAGGGAAGTGATAAGAAGGGTCTGAACTAAGCAATAGAGTGGAATATAAGGAAAATTAGAACAGCATTTCATAAGTAAAAACACCAGTTTTGTAGCATGTTTATGTCATGTTCTAGAGAACCTAAGACATCATCAATTGTAAGATGCACCATTACTTTATGTGACTCAAAGTAAAACAAAAATCTGTTAATTAAACTCTGATGCAATGACCTAACAATAACAATAGTTCTGTGAGACCAGACCCCCATTTCTTGAAACTTCTTTGATCCATTCTGAGAGATTTAGCAATTTCTTCAGTTTTCAATTAAATTTCTTCAGTTTTCAATTAAGCTGGTATGTCATAGGCAATATTTAACTATTTGTTAGTAACAGAACATAACTCATCTACATGTAGAGAGTTCCTTCCTATGGTCCATAAAACCATTAGTTGATGTCTCATAAGAACACTAAGCAGTTGCACTTATTTCTCCAATGACAAATATTTGCATCACTAAAATTAATTTATATCCTACTGCTCTGTTTCCACGTGTGTCTGCTTAAAAAAAGGGTTTTTTTTTGTTTTGATGTTGAATCATAGCATAACCTTTTTGAAGGCATTTTGAATGACAATTGAAATTGGCATGTATGACATCGATAACACCCAGCACTCGATTGTTACAATGCGAACATGCACAGTCCTTACCGTGTCTGTGTGCACAGGACTCGCCCGTTGCCTCCTGCACCACGGTTATTGCCAGCCAACAGCGATTTTCAGATGCCATTCATTATTAGATGCTGCCAACTGTCCAAGACATTAAAATACAACACACATGTATGTCCTACACATGATGAAATAATATACCTGTTTTGAAGAAATGGGTGCTGTAGTCCAAAAAAGTTTGGAAATGTTAGACTCACCATAGTTGTACAAGTTTACTGTGAGACTTCCCAGAGACTTAAATATGTTAATAAGGATCATGAATCTTTAGTTTGGCAAAAATTAATCGCCCATAAATATTCTTTTGGCTCTCATCTTTTTGGACCACTGATTTAAAAATTTTTTTTAGAAAATGCCAGTGTAGACAGACTAAAAATAAGAATAGAAAGAATTTCAAGGAAGGAATTTTCAACAATGACATATTGCCGAGAAGTCAAAGAGAGTAAGTCCTAAAAACAAGCCCACTGTGATTGTTCAAAAGTCACTGTTGAGTTTTTAGGATATTGTATGAACAGGACAATGTGGATTAAAGACATCACATGGGGCTAAAAGAAAAGTGAAATAAAGTTCATTAATCTAAGCCATATTTTTCAGAAATTTTGGCAATGAGAAGTGGAGAACCATAGCTCAATTTCTAGTGTCTAACATGCTTTCACACAATGTGCTCTACTGGACTGAGGGGAATATTTCCATTCTCTCTGCTGAGTTGCTGAATCTTAGTCCACATAAAGAACATGAAAAGCTATTATCTTAGACCTGTGCTGCTCTCAGCTTCTCTCCTATTTCTGCTCTGACTCAAATGCATTACATATAGCAACTTCATTATGCAGGATGCTATGTATCCCTCTTCCTTCTTGAAGGTCGTTACTGAGCAATACGTCATTGAAGAACTGCAGAAAGAGAACACCTAATTCATAAATGTGATGGGAGTGGTGGTGGATGTGTGGGAGAAAATAACTCCAAGAAGACCCTGACTGCCTACAAAACCAGTGTCCACAAAGTGGAATGCTGAATTTCTAATTCTGGGGTGGCAGTGGTAATACAGATCCTAGAGCCAATAACTAGGGCTAGTACCAGTTTTGGTCTACTGAAGACAGGTAAGACAAGGGCTGGGCTGAGAGCCAGAGTTGTTGAATGCTAATAATACTTAACAATTTGTTGAGGATTTAAAAATAGATATTATTTTTATAGATAAGGAGTTAAAACTTCACAGGATGAGATAAGGAGACTTCTGCCTTCTTGTCTTTTTCAGTGCAGCCTCACTAAACACAGGAGGATGGCCCACCCAGCCTTTTGACAACAGATTAGTTTCAGTTTTAGAGCATTGTGAATAGCAATTGATGGTGAAAAGGATTTTGAGAGGAAGTGTCAGTGGTAAAAGCAGTTGTTGTAACTAAATCTATTGGAATTCAGAAGGCCTTAGGACATAATCATTTAAAAAACACCAGAAGGTAAATTAGGAGGAAGTTGAAGAAAGAAGACAAAAGTAGGGGGACCCATGAGCCTAAGGACAATAAGGTTTATCTTTAGGAATCCAGCCTGGAGAATGAAGAGGGAACAAATAAAACCCCACCTGAGAAATAGCAGGGCTCAGAGGAAACTCAACAACGTGGATTTACCATAACCGGATCACTGTAGTGACTTCAGGAAAAAGTCATATTGATAAAAAGTAGGACTTTATCATCAACGGTACACATGTCATATGTTCACAGATTTATGCCAAGTCATCAAACAAGTTTTTAAGCATTTGTGTATTTATAACAATGTATAGACTGAGTCAAAAATTCATAGTTATTATTCTCTACAGAACAATCCAAAATATCATGACATTGTCATAGGTAGATATGTTGACTATATATTAAACAAATATATAGTAAGTAACATTAACTGTACTTTTTCCCATGAAATGAGGTTACCTTATATAACCAAGTAGAGTAACTCTAAGGAAATAAATATGAGTTGGGAAATTGGACCTAATTCCTATACAGGAGTTAGCTCTTGAGGTCCAGTTGCAGAAACCTAGCTATTAATTAATCTATCAAAGACACTTAAGGTGATGACTAAGTGGACAGCCAGAATTTCTAAATGTTAATGAATACTTACTATTTTGCTGAGAATTTAAAAACAGATATTATAGCTCAGAAATTAAAACATACACACAGCGAGTTAATAATACAATCCATACAAGTCTTTAAATGCCTGAAATTATTTCAAACATTCTTGATGAAATTCTATTCTGAAACAGATTGCACGTTTCTGTGCTTCTGAAAACAAAGAGTAGGGAGTATAATTTAGAGTTTCTTGGTGACTCTGAGTCATTGTATGAACTCTGTGGTAGTCAGCTAGTGGGTCTGGGCGGAGAGTTGCATGCGGGGAGCTCCTCCAACACTGGATGCGTTAAACGGCCTCAGTCCCCCCCAGGCTGCACTTTCCCGGGACTTCAAAATTTCTCGTTGATTCTGTGACTCACTGGAAAATAAGAATGCTACCCCGGCTAGAATTTGAACTAAAATAATAGTAAATATGCTCAGAGTGAGGAGCAGTGGTGTATATTTGTATGAAATGTACACAATTGGTTAGGTAAAATCTGTTCAGATTGCACTTACAACTTTTTATTTTCTGGTTCATTTTTGTAAAGTGGATAAATTAGTTTTGTATGTGAGAAGTGCTGATTTACTAATAATTTCCCACAGCAGCATGCATGCTTCCTCAGTGTGCAGATTTCCTAATCCCTGCAGGAATTATCATAAATGAAGAGGGTATTGTGAGCTTTGCAATAAGGAAAGTTATCACAAAAAAGTTTCCCTTTTTTTATGTATATTTTACTGATTATGCTATTACAATTGTCCCATTTTTTTCTTCCCTTTATACCCTTCTTCTCTGCACATTCCCTCCCTCCAGGATTCCCGCCATCCTTAGTTCATGTCCATGGGCCGTATATATAAGTTCTTTGGCTTCTCCATTTCCCATACTATTCTTAGCCTCCCCCAGACTATTTTGTGCCTAACTATTCTGCTTCTTACTCCCTGTGCCTTTTCCCCCATAGCCTCCTCTCCCTTCCCACTGATAACCCTCCCTGTGATCTCCATTTCTGTGATTCTGTTCCTATTCTAGTTGTTTGCTTAGTTTTTGTTTAGGTTCAGTTGTTGATAGTTGTGTGTTTGTTGTCATTTTACTATTCATAGCTTTAATGTTCTTTTTCTTAGATAAGTCCCTTTAACATTTCATATAATAAGGGCTTGGTGATGATGAATTCCTTTAACTTGACCTTACCTGGGAAGCACTTTATCTGCCCTTCCATTCTAAATGAAAGCTTTGCTGGATAGAGCAATCTGGGATGCAGGTCCTTGTGTTTCATGACTTCAAATACTTCTTTTCAGCCCCTTCTTGCCTGTAAGGTTTCTTTTGAGAAATCAGCATAGTCTTATGGGTACTCCTTTGTAGGTAACTGTCTCCTTTTCTCTTGCCACTTTTAAGATTCTCTCCTTATCTTTAACCTGGGGTAATGTAATTATGATGTGCCTTGGTGTGTGCTTCCTTGGGTCCAACTTTTCTGGGACTTTCTGAGTGTCCTGGACTTGCATTCCTATTTCTCTCGCCTGACTGGGGAAGTTTTCCTTCGTTATTTGTTCAGAGAATTTTTCAGTTTCTTGCTTTTCCTCTTTTCCTTCTGGCACCCCTATGTTTTGGATGTTGGAACATTTAAAGTTTTTCTAGAGGTTCCTCAGCTTCTCCTCATTTTTTTTGAATTCTTGTTTCTTCTTTCTGTTCCAGTTGAATGTTTATTTCTTCCTTCTGGTCCAAATCATTGATTTGAGTCCTCATTTCCTTCCTTTCCCTGTTGGTTGCCTGTATATTTGTCTTTATTTCACTTTGTATAGTCATCATTTCTTCCTTTATTTTGTGACTATACTCAATCATTTCTGTGAATATTCTGATTACTAGTGTTTAAACTCTGCATCTGATAGGTTATCTATCTCCTTGTCACCTAGTTCTTTTCCTGAATTTTTTATCTGTTCTTTCATTTGGGTCATATTTCTTTGTCTCAGCATACCTGTTACATTTTAAGGGGTGGAGCCTTAGGTATTTGCCAGGGCAGGGCAACCCACTTTGCTACATTGTGGTGCTGTATGTAGGGGAGAGGCCAGAGAGGGAACAATGCTGCTTGCTCAGCTCTTCCCTCGCTTTACAACATGTCCCTCACTTCCCACAGCAGATTGTGTCCTTTAGGTGCTGATTCCCAGGTAGGTGGGCTTGTGTATGTTCTAGAACCCTGTGAGTCTCTCCAAAGGACTCTGCTGTGAGACTGGGAGTCTCTTCTGTCTCCACAACTTCCACAGGTTTTTGCAGCCAGAGGTTTTGAGGCTCTGTTTCCCTGTGCTGGAACCCTGGGTTGCCTGGTTCATGTCACTCCCCAGTTGTTCCTCCTGGCTTATCTGTGCATTCATGTGGGATATCCTGGTCAGCCAGCTGCCACCTCACCTGCTCTGGTCTGTCACCAGTTGCCAACTTGCTATGCATCCTCTCCACCCTAGCCGCCTATCTCTGCCCCTTCTACCAGTCTGGATGGATGTTTCTTCTTTAACTCCTTGGTGGTCAGGCTTCCATGCAGTTTGATTTTCTGGCAGTTCTGGGTTTTTTGTTTTTTTTTTAAATTGGTTGTAACATTTCTTTTGGTTGTGCAAGGAAGTGAAGCATATCTGCCCATGTCTCCACTTTTGATCTGTCCACATTTGCTAATTAATTTGTGAGGAAAAAAATACACACACACACATCTATATTTATTTACTTGGGGTTAAACTATAATTGATGGTCATATCTTATGTTTGTATTTTATATATACATCATTTGTAATTCAAGTATTCTTATCATTTAGTTTGATCTAGCCAGCCAAGCCTTTTGTATATTAACATTGACTGGTCCTTGGGTAATAGCCTACAATGCATACCTTCTGCCATAAAATGATGAAAAGTGCTTTGGTTTTGAGACTGGTGAATAAAAGAAATACTATTGCAGTTTCCCCACAGGGAGATCTCTATTGATATTTACTAAATGTATAAAAGGAGAAGGAAAATAAAGTGATAAAAGTCTTAGGGAGACTATTAATATTTAATATAATGAAGAAATATTTTACTCCTGATTCCATCTAACATTATGAAACCTCAGAGTACAAATGATCCTTACACACAGTATTGCAATTTATATTTATGTATATATGTATATAAATTAAAATATTAAATAATATTTAATAGAAATAGTATTTTTGATCCCATTATTAAATGTCAAGGAAATTACCTTAGAAAACAACAATGAATGAAGATAAATAATTAAGTTTAAGGATTTCATCACAACATAACTTATAATGCTAAAAAATGAAAAACCTAAATAAAAAAATGAGTCAAAAATTAAACACATCTGTAACATATTTAATTTTCAAAGGAAAAATAATGATGGGAGAAGAGTGCTGAGAATTAATTAAATGTGAAAATAACTAGACATAAAGCAGTATATATAGCATAACCTCAGTTTCATAAATAAATATATTTATTTCAAATAAATATATAAACATAAATAAAAGTGAAAATGAAGAAAATGCCAACAGATGTTGTCTTTGGGTAATAGAAGTCTGAGTGATTTTTTATTGTGATTTTCTTCTTCTCTGTATTTTTTTAACATTGTATCTGCATTTTTATTGCTAAAATGTTTTTTCTAAAAATATTTTTAAAGCAGAAAAAATTATGCAAATATTAAAGTGTAACATCTAAGAGATTTTTAAAAAAGAATTTCACTTGAACTAAACTATGAATAATAAAAACTTGATGACTTGAGTCTAACATTGGTTTGATGAAAGAATACATACACTGAAAAAATTCATGTAGAGAGCAGATACTACCCTTTGAATGTAACATATGTGATCTAATCTCTACTCTTCAAGTTCTTTCACCAAAACGAATTTATTTTCAGAGAAGCGAATTTCAACTAAAACTCAATAAAACAAAAATAAAAATTTTAAAAATTATTGAACTGAGCCATCATGAAAAGTTCAGCATGAAATTAAAAAACTTGTCATATATCTGCTTAATATGCTTCCAGCAAAAATTAGAATGCATTGAAAATCTCAAGCATTGTGCCAAGGAGTTAGTTGTATGCTCCGCCACAGTCTTGGTGTCTCTGCAAGAATGTATCACCTTCTGAAAATAGTCCCCAAGATGTTTACCCTCTGTGTTTCTGCTTCACCTGCCCTAGCAACACAGAGTCTCTCCTTTTTCTCTCATTGTGGTTGTGACAGAAGTTCTAGTTAGCCACAAAGATTTAGTATTCATTATGGCAAACATTCCAGGTACTTAAATTCTAAATAAATGTTATATTTTAGGGTCTTGGTAATGTGTCCTGCAACAAATTAAGTAATAATTGTTAATGATATTTTGAAAGTTTTTTGATTTGTCATTTAAAGCAAAGACTGGTAAATTGAGTTGGTTAACACAGCATTGTAGAGACTCAGAATTATATTACACTGCATCCATGGGGCTGAGAATGTGTGGGTAACTTGAATTCTTGTAGAAAACAGTTCTGTTCCACACTCACAGTGTTTCCTTTAACATCTGGTCAGTCATCTTGCAAAGGTGATCCAGGTAAGAGGTGTCATTGAATCCACACAAATCCATTCTAAAAATACCCTTTTAAATGTTCATTTCTGGCTCGGGTTTATGTAGCTCAGTGGATTGAGAGTGGGCTGCGAACCAAAGGGTTGCCCATTCTATTCCCAGTCAAGGCACATGCGTGGGTTGCAGACCAGGTCCCCAGTGAGGACCATGTAAGAGGCAACCACACATTGATGTTTCTCTCCCTCTCTATCTCTCTCTCTTTCTTTCTCTCTAAAAAATAAAAATAAATAAAAACCTTTAAAAAATAAATGTTCATTTCTACATTTTTATGAGTGAGGCATTCAGAGAAATCCTGTCAGGTATAGAAAAACTAAAATGTTGAAAAAAATTAAAAAATAGTATTTTATAATGGTCAGCATGGCAGGAAACAAAAGGAAAATAATAGAGGTCAAAAATAATATATAAATATAATTTAACAGAATTAGTGGGCCCTGGAGCTGGCACTTGACCCAGGAGTATCTGCATCCAAATACCTAACACAAAAAGGTGATTTTAAAGATTATATAAGGAGAAATAGTAAAGACAGGGCATAAATTGATGAAATGAACACAGAGATACAAAGGATCACCAAAAGAAAATATTAGTTATTTGTGTTAGGGTATTATAATTAACTCCTTCTGCAAGACTGAGTTTGAAAAGAAAGAACAAATAAGCAATATTAAGGTTAAAAGGCAGATATAAGCATAGATGTACCAGATATTTAAGGGAAAGAGATTGCTATAAAAATTTATAATACATTTGAAACATAGATAAAATAGATAACTTTCTAGAATAATATAAATTAATATAATTGATTCAAGGGTAAATGGAAAACAATAGTCTCTGATCATTAACATTTCAAATGTAGATCAAAAATCTTTCTACAATGAAAACATGAGTTCTAGATCATTTTACCTGTGAGCTCTTAAAGAAATCAAAATCAGATTATTTTTATCTTACACAAACTAATATTATATGTCTAGTATATAACCTTGATTTCAGAATTAGAAATGGATAGTATGAGGAAACAAAATTACAGGTTGCTATCACTCTTGAACATAGTAAAATTCTAAATAACATATTTTAAAAATGAATCCAGATAGTATTAAAACAAGAACTTGGGTTTATTTCAGAAATTTAAGTTTTATATATGAGAATCTATTACTGAATTCATAACATTAAAATATTTTAAAAATTAACATTTTGTTAAATATAAAAATAGCATTCAATTAAATTTAATAATTTTTAATGATAAAAATTCATAGAAAACTAAAAATAAAAGGGGGAATTTCTTAACCTGATAATGATATTTATAAAAAACTAGAATTAATATCACACTTATGAAGAAACATGAAAACACTCTCTTCAAGAACAGGAACAAGGCAAGGTGATTACTATCACATTGTACTTGAGGCCACTCTGAACATTGTGTTGGAGTTCTAGTTTGTACAATTAGACAACAAAAAAGGCCTAAGAATTTATAAAGGAAAAACAAAACTTTCTTCTATTTATTCACTGATAAAATAATTGTCCACATTGAAAACTCTAAATAATCTACAAACTACTAGTGTGTTCAGAAGTTTAATGTTTGCTAAGTTCATGCAAGTTAATTGTATGACACTCCTGAAGATGTGGTGGCTTTTCTTACCTAATTCCAAAACTACTATGGTTGCAATTTTTATAATAATTAACTTGACATTGGCACAAGAACAATGAAATCAACCAATTGGATAGTGTGGGGAGCCCAGAAACAGAGTCCTGTATCTATTAATATATTTATATGTCAGACCTGGCTTTTGAGGTCATTGGGAAAAGGACAGTCTGATCAATGCATGGTACTAGGAGAAAAGGTTTTCTTTTTTGTTTTTTTTTCTTAAAAAGAGTTCCTTCATAAAGCCATATCAAAATTTATGAATAAATAAATATATTTGAGATGAATCAAAACTTTAAATGTGCATGCATACTTCAGAATGCACAGCATAAAATATAGAAGAGGGTTTTTATGAGATCGGGTTTTGAAAGAATTCTTTAAAGAAGGAACATAAACCTTGAAAGACTGATAAATTTGACTACAATAAAACTTCATCAAAAGAAAACAGAAAGAAACGTAAAGGAAAAGGTCAAGTTACAAGCTGGGAAAAGATATTTACAGTGCATGCAACTTGGTATCTAGTAGTATTACATAACAGATTCTCATGAACCATTACGAACAAAGAAAAAACAAAATAGAAAAATGGGTAAAATTATGACTAAGCAATTCACAGAAGAGTGAACATGAATGGCAACAAGGAGCAAACTTGCTCAGCCTTGTGGTAAGAAGCACATGAACTGAAACCTAAATGAGGTACTGTTTCACTGCTGTCAAACTGCCAAAAATTAAAAGTCAATATGAAGGAAATTGAAGAATGTGGAGGAATGTGCTAGAAAGAATGCATAGGACATAGTAGGCACTCCATAAATGTTTCTGGATGTCCATTGCTATGTTACAAACCACCTCAGATTCAGTGGCTTAATTCAACAATTATTTTTTTATACTTGTGACCTGTTAGGAATTTGGGCATGTCTTCATAGTGATGTTATTGCCCACAGGGAATAGAGTGGGTCATTTGGTGGATGGTGCATAGTCCAGTCTGGGGGGACCAAGAAGTCTTCACTGGTGCATTGGTGAGGATGGCTAGAAGCTGGACTGAGTTGGGCTGGTTTCCCTCTTTATATATTGTTAGGGTATCTCCATAGGGTAGTTGGACTTCTTATAGTGGGGCTCAGAGCTTCAGGAATGAATATTTTAGGATGAAGAAAGTAGAAGATGCTGGCCTCTGAGGACCTAGGCCAGAAACTATGGCATAGTTTCCCAGATGCCATATCCCACTGGTCAAGGCAGTCAGAGAGCCTCCTTGATTCAAGAAGGGGGAAGGTAGATTCCACTCAGAAGAGTATTAAGGAATTTGTGGTCATCTGTAACCTGCATCAATAATTATTTGATGATTAAATGAAAAAATCATAAATGTTTATTAAATGCTTATGTTTTCTGCAGTGGTAGGTACAGTGTAGTTGTGTTAACTTTTATTAAATCTGAGTCTTTGTCTTTGAAAAGCTTCAGGTCTAAATGTGAGGGGGGAGAAGACATGTCAATATAAAGGTGGGTTATATCACTGAGAGTCTAATTTACAGCACAATAAAATGCTAAATAATTTAAAATGTATTATGAAGGCAAGAGAATCCCTATAAGGCACTTTAAACAGGGTAGTAACTTGATTTTTAAAAGACTGTGTACTTAAGGAAGATTTTTGTTCTTGTAGTTGGAAGAATGAATAGAGATGAAACAAGAGTAGAAACAAAAAGACCAGTCTGTTGTAGTCATTCAGGGGGGACAGGGTAGTGTTCTGGATAAAAAGATAAAAAGAAGTAAACAGTGACTCCACAAAAAAAAAGTACTACATCTAATAAATGAATTTGGCAAAGTAGCAGGATATAAAATAAATACACAAAAATTGGTGGCATTTTTATACACCAATAATGAACTGTCAGAAAGAAAAACTAAGAAAACAATCCCATTTGGTATTACAACAAAAACAAAAAAACAAGGTACCTAGGAATAAAGTTAACCAAGGAGGTAAAAGATCTGTACTCTGAAAACTATAGGACATTGAAAAAAGAAATTGAGGAAGATACAAGAAAGTGGAAGTGTATAGTATGTTCATAGATTGGAAAAATTGACATCATTAAAATATCCATACTACCCAAAGCAATGTACAGGTTTAATTCCTATTAAAATACCAATGACAAATTTCATAGATCTAGAATAAATATTCCAAAAATTTATATGGAATCAAAAAAGACCCCTAATAGTTTTAGCAATGTTGAGAAAGAACAAAGTTGGAGGCATCATAATGCCTGATATCAAACTGATATGGCCACAAGGCCATTGTAATCAAAACCACCTGCTACTGGTATAAGGACAGGCACATAGATCAGTGGAACAGAAAAGAGAGCCCAGAAATCCACCCACATCTTCAGAATCAATTAATATTTGACAAGGGAAGCAAGAGCATACAATGGAGTAAAGGCAGTCTTTTCAATAAATGGTGTTGGAAAAATTGGATAGGTACATGCCAAAAAATGAAACTAGACCACCAACTTATACCATATACAAGGATAATCTCAAAATGAATAAAAGACTTAAAAGTAAGTCATGAAAACATGAAAATCCTAGAAGAAAACATAGGCAATAAAATCTCAGACATCTCTTGTAGCAATATCTTTGCCAATACATCTCCTAGGGCAAGGGAAATAAAGGAAAAAAATAAACATATGGGGCTGCAGCAAACTAAAGAGCATCTGTACAGCCAAAGAAACCATCAACAAAATGAAAAGGGAACCCACTGTATGGGAGAACATATTTGCCAATACATCTGATAAGGGGTTAGTATCCAAAATATAAAAAGGAGTTATACAACTCAATGCCATGTAGTCAAAAAGTCTAACTAAAAATGAGTAAAAGACCTGAATAGACACTTCTCCAAAGAGATGTTTATAAATTAAATATGTCTACAGATGGCCAGTAGATATATGACAAAATGTTCAATGTCACTCATCATTAGAGAGATACAAATTAAAACCACAATGAGATACCGCCTCACACCTACCAGAATGACTCTATCATCAGTAAATCAACAATGAGTGCTGGCAAGGATGTGGAGAAAAGGGAACCCTAGTGCACCATTGGTGGGAATGCAAACTGGTGCAGCCATTGTGGAAAACAGTATAGAGTTTCCTAAAAAAATTAAAAATGCAACTGCTTTTTGACCCAGCAATCCCACTTTTGGGAGTATATTCTAAGAACCTTGAAGCACTAATCAGAAAGAATATGTGTACCCTTATGTTCACTTACAATAGCCAAGGTCTGGTAACAGCCTATGTCCATCAGTAGATAAGTGGATAAAAATGCTGTGGTAAATTTACAATGGAATGCACTCAACTATAAAAAAGAAAAAACTCTTAACTTTGGCAACAGTGTAATGGACCTGGAGAGTACTATGCTAAGTGAAATAAGCCAGTCAGAGAAAGATAAATACCATATGATCTTACTCATATGTGGGATTTAATGGACAAAATAAACTGATGAACAAAATAAAAACAGAAACATGGATACATGGAACAAACTGACAGATCTCAGAGGGTGTGCGTGTGTGAGGGGGCTGGAAGGGATTAACCAAAGAACATATATACATTTATGCATAGTCCATGGACACAGAAAACAATGTGGTAGAGGCTGGGGGTAGGAGGCAGGGGCTTGGAGGAAGGGTAAAAGTGGGGTATTGGGGGGTACCTGTAATAGTGTCAACGATAACAAAAATTAATAAAATAGAAGTGGTTTCAAGAGGTGTTTAGGAGACAGGATCTGGTCATCTATTGGATATGGGGAAATGAGAGAGAGGAAGGAATCAAACCAACTAATATTTCCAATTTGAGCTGTTACCTGAAACAGGGAACACAAGAACGGAAGGTGTGGGATGGTAGATAATACATACTATTCCCATGGGAATGACAGGTAATTGGTTAAGACGGGTTGCAGAGAAGAGGACTGAGGACCAAATTCTGAGCAACAGACGGAGGATGAAAAACTTGAAAATAAGACTGAAAAGGAGGATCCGAGAGAAAGTAGCATGGAAATCATAAGAACGTGTTGTCATGGAAACCATGTGAAGAGTATTTCTAAGTGAGACCTAAGCGGTCAAGTGGAAGGAGTCCATTGACTGGTGACAACAAAGATTTTCTGGTGACTTTGGTTGCAACTATTTAGAGTTTCGAAGAAGTGGGGACAATGAGTAAAGGCCTTTCTTTTGCAAATGTTGGCTTTAGATGGCAAAAGAGAACTAGAACAACATGGGTTATGTGGGGTCACAAGTTTGAGGAAATTTTCTTATTTTTAATTAGTGATTAGAGACTTCAACCAGTTGAAATGCTGATAGATAAAATACGTGCATGAGATATAATAAAGTTTACAACACAGAGGAGATGGAGTGGATAACTGTACTTAGGAAAAGAAAAGGTTTTGCATACAGGTGGAGGAATGGGCAGTTAGAATAAAACTCTGTAATTTCAATATTGTATAGGCACTGCAATGTTCATTATTACAGCTTTTCTACTACTATAAAAGAATAGCTACTACTATTTTATATACCATGAATGTATACTCAATGGCTATTTCTGAATTTCATCAGTAATCGTTTCATTTTGATCAGCTAACTGCAGATAGCCCAGATGAACATCTTGCATGCAATTTTATTTAGCACATCTCTTAGAATGACTGAGGTGTCAGAACATCCCAGGTACACGGCTGTAGGCGCCAGCTGCGCTGGAGGAGTGTTGCCCAAAAACATCTGGATCATTATTCAGTATGAAAGGGAATGAATATGTTTATGGGAAAGACATTCACATCTTCTGTGATCAGGTTCTTTCAAAGAGTCCAAAATTCATATGATTTCCATCAACTTTTACTTTTCTGTAGAACTTTTGAGAGAATTAAAATTTGTTGGTTAGATTCTTTGCTCAAAAGAGAAAAGGCTAATATTTTTGGAGGCTTGGTGTGAATATTGTACCAAATAAAGTATTATGAAGAATAAGTTTTAAGAACTGACTTGTTGTATGAATCAGGGGAGTCTAATATATGTATTGTTTTCTTTCTATTTTCCTAAGGATTTGGAGGTGGGGGAAAGAAAGTATAATTGACCACTTAGGAAAGGGGAGGGACAAGATAAAGTTTCATGGGCTAAGTTTTCAGAACTTTATGATAATGAATACTATTTGTTGAACATCCATTCTGAACCAAGCACATACAGACATTTACTTTACATATTTTGTTATTTCCATTCTTTGTAGCAATCTTTGCAAGGTGAATATTCTTTTCCTCATGTTGCTAGTAGGGAAACTACTGACCAGGAATTAGAGAGTCATTTACCCAAGATTATATTACTGGTAGATTAGGGTTCAGATATTTGGATCCACTTCCATCTTACTAAAATATCTGTTTGTCTTAACATATTCTGCTACTGTCCAGATAAGCTGTGGAAGAATTTGGAAATAATGTAAGTAATATGAGTTTAAATCTACTAACATACACCTATAAATGGTCATATAAAGAGAGCAAGCAAATTTCTTTTTTTATAATATACTACTTACAAATATTAGATAAAATATACAATTTATTTCTATTGTAACTGAAGATGAAAAGTAATTTGAAAGGCTTTTTTCTCACTCTGATTCATTTTTTCTTAGAAGATGCTTATTTAGCTTATTGTAAACCTGTGCAGGTGGCTACCCAGAGGAGGACACAGCTGCTATTATGAGTGTGATTTTCAAAAGGCGGGTCTAGATATGACTACTAACTAAGATAATACTCTTATGCATTTTATTACTGACCAATGTTTCCTTTTTTCTAAATATTATTGATTATATTGCTTGTATTGTAATTTATATCCCTATGACTACTTTATAACTACCAATTAGCACTTTTAACTCCCTCACCTTTTTTGCCCAGTCCCCCAACCTCCCTCCCCTCTGGCAAACATCAGTTAGAATTTAATTTTTAAAAGTGATAAAATAATTTTTGTAGAAAATTTGGAATCATTTTTTATGCATGCCTCTCATTTCTATTGCCTCTGCATAAAACCTTGCCTACATAATTTGGTGTATCTTAGAAACGAAAGAGGTAGCTCGCCTCAGCATTGATAACCTTGTTTATATAACACCTTTTTTGACATGTCTGGACCTGTGTTTATAGATGCTGTGGCAAAGACATTCCTCTTGATAAGGGAACGATTATTTATGACAAGCTTCAAAAAGCTTCTGTTTTCTTAGAAGGTGATACATTACCTAACACAGAAGTAGAAGAATTTCTAATAAAATTATTTAGAGTGGTCAAAGTGGTATATTTTCAGTATTAACTTATCTGATTTGGGTTGTTAGTAACAGAAAAAATGGTGATTTGTTATTTTAAATGTTTTATATGTCTTTGTCCTACTATCTGCATATTGAAGACATCAGTTACCAACAACATACATGTATAAACGTGTGATTTTTTTAGTCAATGAGCTTTTAGTGCTTTTAGTAAAAGCACTGGCATTTACAGGATATCATTGTAACCAACTTTTCCTTAATTAACTGATTAATTATTTAATAGTTAGAGGTTATAGCTACTTTTTACTCATCATATATTTTCTAAAAGTGTGTGTGTTCTCCCCCTTCCACGCTCATACACTTTTTATACTCTTCTCACTGATGACATTTATGTTTGGGAATGCTCTGCCTCTGATGGTCTTTGTGTTCCCTTAGAACTGTCTTAATTGAGTAGATTCCAAAGTCTTGTACCCCTAAGAGACCCAGAATTGTGGAAGGGTAATTGGAATCTACAGTAATCTCCTACAAGGACCAACCTGGAATTACAACTAAATTGTCAAGAAATCATCCTGAATAACCAACTGAACACTAGCTGGAGAGAAACCAAGGACATATGAAAGAAGCTACTTCATTACAACGTGATTGATAGGGAGTGAGAAGGAGGCGCAAAGGGTAGCTGGGCTCCCATGGGTGGCAGCTGAAGTCCTGGAGAGATATTTCAGTGTCTGGGGAGTTCCCCCTGATAAGTGTGGGATCTAAACCCCAAGCTGAGATCTCCAGCCTATAACAGCAGAGCCAGGAAAGAAACTCAGATAATATCCAGCTGGGAATAGCCTCAGGGTTTCTGTCTGTTAGGGAGATACTGCTGGAGGCACACTGAACCTCTTAAAGGGCTAACACACAAAATTTTGTTTGCAGCCACTTACCCAGGGTCTTCCTTGGCTCTGACAGAGGGAGGGCAGAGTGAACTAGAGATGCATGAGAGCAGTCTGGGGCTGGTGGCTCTGGGGAGAGAACTGAAGGAATGGCCAACAGGATTCCTATGCTGTCATTCTCCATACTGCAGAGGCCATCTTTCTCGGGCACAGTATTCTTTGAATAGTATGAGCATGAGGGGAAGTAATAGCTCCACCCATAGGAATTACTCTGCCTCACCCTGTGGAGTTTAAGATGGGCTGCTAGGTACAGCTTGAGGTTATATCATTTATTAAGTTTAACAACTAAGGCAGATCTCTGGGAGCTCTGAGCTTTTAGATGTCCCTCCCTCTGGCCTGGTGCTGGTAAAAGCCAGCCTTGGTGTGTAGCCTGGTTCTTTCTGCAAACAAGCAGGCCCAGCAGAGGAAGCCACATGCTGTGGATCCCTGATAGCTCCAAACAGGTTTCCCAGGGCCAGACATGAGCAGCGTTTGTCAAAGGACTGAACCAGAGTCTTTGCAGATCTACTTAATTCATAGAAACAAATACAAAGAAGCAACCAGAATGGGAAGACAAAGAAACAGAACCCAAATGAAAAAATAAGAGAATTCTCTAGGAGAAGAATCTGATGAAATGGAAGCAAGCAATTTATCAAGTAGAGAGTTTAGAATAAAGATTATAAGGATACTCAACAATATGAAAAAAGACATAGAAACTATAAAAAAGGACCAGTCAGAAATAAAAAATGCAGTATCTGAAGTAAATAATACAATGGAAGGAATAAAGACTAGGTTAGATGAAACAAAGGACTGAATCAATGATTTGGGAGACAACATAGAAAAACACACCCAAGTAGCCCTGGCTGGTGTGGTTCAGTGGATCAAGTGCCAGCCTGAGAACCAAAGGGTCTCCAGTTCAATTCCCAGTCAGGGCACATGCCTGGGTTGTGGGCCAGGTCCCAAGTAGGGGGCACTCAGGAGGCAACCACACATTCATGTTTCTCTCCCTTGCTTTCTCCCTCATTTCCCATCTCTAAAAATAAATAAATAAAATCTTAAAGAAAGAAAAATACACCCAAGTAGGGCAGGAAAAAGAAAAAAAATAGAATTTAAAAAAATCAGGAGAGCTTAAGAAACATTTTGGACAACATGAAGCATAACAATATCCACATAATGGGAATATCAGAAGTAGAAGAGAGTAAGCAAGAGATTGAGAAATTCTTTGAAGAAATAATGACTGAAACTTTCCTAATCTAATGAGGGAAAAAGATATACAAGCCTAGGAAGCTCTAAGAGTCCCAAACAGTTGGACCCAAATAACCTACACTGAGACACTTCATACTTAAAATGACAAGGCTTAAAGACAAGGAGAAAATCCTAAAATTCACAAGAGAAAAACAGGTAGTTACATACAAGGGAGCACCATTTAGACTGTCATCTGATTTCTCAACAGAAACATTTCAGGACTGATGTGAGTGGCATGAAATATTCAAGGTGATAAAATGCAAGGACCTACAACCAATGCTACTTTACTCAGCAAGGCTATCATTTAAAATTGAAGGAGAAATAAGGTGCTTCCCAGATAAGAAAAAGCTAACGGAGTTTATTAATACCAAACCAGTACTGCAATAAATGTTAAAGGACTTGCTCAAAGGAGAAGAAGAAAAAAAAAACAGAGGAAAATAGTCTAACAGTAAAGTGACACTAAATATATATTTATCAATAATCACCTTAAATGTAAATGTCATAAATGCTCCAATAAAAAGACATAAGGCAGCTGAATGGATAAGAAAACAAGACCCATACATATGCTGCCTCCAAGACACCCACCTCAAGTTGAAAGACTCACACAGACCAAATGTAAAATGGGGGAAAAGATATTTCATGACAATAAAAAGGAAAAAAAAAAGCTGGGGTAGCAATACTTGTATCTGACACAATAGACTTTAAAACCAAGGTTATAGTAACAGACAAAGAACACTACATAATGAAAAGGGAACAGTCCAACAAGAGGATATAACCCTAGTAAACATTTACTCACCCAACATAGGAGCACCTAAATATGTAAAGCAAATCTTGATGGACATAAAGGGAGATGTCAACATAAATACAGTCATAGTTGGGGACTTTAACACTCAACTGACTTAAATGGATAGATATTCCAAACAGAAAATCAACAAGGAGACAGTGGCCTTAAATGACACACTAGATCAAATGGCTATAATTAATATCTTCAGAGCATTACATCTCAAAGCAGCAGAATAAACATGTTTTACAAGTGCACATGGAATGTTTTCTATGACAGACCACATATTAGGACACAAAACAAGTCTCAGTAAATTTAAGAAGATTGAAATCATATCAAGCATCTTCTCTGACCACAATGCTATGAACTAGAAGTCAATCACAAGAAACTGATAAACACACAAAGATGTGGAAGCTAAATAACATGTTATTGCATAGTGAATAAGTCAACAATGAGATTGAGGAAGAAATCAAAAGATACTTTGAAACAAATGAAAATTGGGAATGAACAATCCAAAATCTGTGCTACACAGGCAAAGCTATTGTAAGAGGGAAATTCATAGCATTACAGGCCTATAGCAAAAGAAAAGCAAAAGTTCAAATAAGGAATCTAAATTTACCTTTAAAAGAACTTGAAAAAGAACAACAAAGCTTTAAGTGAGTAGAAGGAAGGAAGATCAAAGCAAAAATAAATGAAATAAAGTCTAAAAAAATGATTAAAATGATCAATGAATCCAAGAACTGGTTCTGTGAAAAGATAAACAACATTGACCAACCTTTAATCAGACTCATCAAGAAAAAAAAGAGGGGGCCAAATAAATAAAATAAAAATGAAAGAGGTGAAATACATACAGCACCAAAGACATACAAAGAATTGTAAGAAAATATTATGAACAACTATATGCCAACAAACTGGACCAAATGGATAAATTCCTAGAAACATGCAATCTTCCAAAACTAAATCAGGAACAATCAGAGAATCTGAATAAACAGATTACACCTAATTAAATTGAAGCAGTAATGAAAAAACTCCCAAATAAACAAAAGTCCTAGACCAGATGGCTTCACAGATGATTTTTACCAAAAATTCCAAGAAAAACTAGCACCTCTCTTTCTCAAACTATTTCAGAAAACTCAAGATGAGTGAAGGCTTCCAAGCTCATTATACAAGGCCAGCATTATCCTAATTCCAAAACCAGATAAAGACACTACAAAAAAAAATTATAGACCATTATCCCTCATTAACATAGATGCTAAACTCTTCAACAAAATATTAGCAAACCAAAAACAGCAATGCATCAAAAAATCACACACCACAATCAAGAGGAATTTATTCCAGGAATGCAAGGTTGATATATCATTCACAAATCAATAAATGCAATTCACCACATAAACAAAATGAAGGATAAAAACCATATGAGCACATCAATACATGCAGAAAAAGCATTTGATAAAATCCAGAGCCCTTTTGTATTAAAAACTGTCAGCAAAGTGGGAATAGAGGGAATATACCTAAAAATAATAAAGACCATATATGACAAAACCACTGCCAGCAACATACTCAATGCCAGCAAAAACTAAGAGGGTTCCCTTTGAGGCTGGGAGCATGACAGGGATGTCTACTTTCATCTCTCTTATTCAACATACTACTGCAAATCCTAGTCATAGAAATTAGACAAGAAGAAATAAAATGTATCCAAATTGGAAAGAAAGAAGTAAAACTATCTTTATTTGAAGATGATATGATAGTATATATAAAGAACCCCAAAGATTCCACCAAGAAACTATAAGAACTGATAAATGAATTCAGCAAAGTAGCAGGATACAAAATTAATATCCAGAAATCAGTTACATTTTTATATGCCAATAATGAACTAACAGAAAGGGAAATTAAGAAAATAATCCAAATTATAATTGCTTCAAAAACAATAAAATATCTAGGAATAAACCTAATGAAGGATTTAAAAGGCCTTTAGTCAAAACATTATGAACTGAATAAGTGGAAGCATATGACTTGTTCATGAATAGGAAGAGTTAACATTATTAAAATGTCCATACTACTTAAAGTAATCTATAGATTCAATGAGATTCCTATCAAGATTCCAATGACTTACTTCACAGAACTAGAACAAGTATTTCAAAAATTTACATGGAACTACAAAAGGCCCCACACAGCAGCAGCAATTCTGAGACAGAAGAACAAAGTTGGAGGAATCATGCTTGTTAATATCGAGCTATACTACAAGGCCATAGTAATCAACACAGCATAGTAATGGCATAAAAACAGACACATAGATCAATGGAACAGAATAGAGCCAGAAATAGGCCCACACCTTTATAATCAATTAGTATTTGACAGAGGAAGCAAGCACATACAATGGGCTAAAGATAGTTTATTCAACAAGTGGTGTTGGGAAAATTGGACAGATACATGCAGGAAAATGAAACTAGACCACCTTCTTACAGCACATACAAGAATAAATTCAAAATGGATTAAAGACTGAGATGATAGACCCAAAACCATAAAAATCATAGAATAAAACATAGGCAGCAAAATCTCAGAGTTTGTTCATAGAAATATTTTATTGGATACATCTCCCCAGGCAAGGGAAACAAAAGAAAAATAAACAAATCAGACTGTATCACACTAAAAAGTTTTTGCATAGCAAGAAAAACATAAAAATAAAAAAGAAAACCCATGAAATGGGAGAACATATTCACTGATACATCTAATAAGGGGTTAATATCCAAAATTTATAAAGAACTTACAAAACTCAATGCCAAAAAATAAACAACCCAATTAAAAATGAGCAAAGGATCTGAATAAACATTTCTCTGAAGATGACATACAGATCGCCAATAGACACGTGAAAAAAATGCTCAACGTCACTTATCGGCAGAGAAATGCAAATTAAACGCACAATGAGATACCATCTCATACCTGTCAGATGGTTATCATTGACAAATCAACAAACAATAAGTGCTCCAAGATGTGGAGAAAGGGGAACCCTTTTGACCTGTTGGTAAGAATACAGGTTGGTGCAGCCATTGTGGAAAGCTGTATGGAGATACCTCAAAGAATGAAAAATGGTTCTGATTTTTGACTCAGCAATCTCACTTTTGGGAACATATCTGAAAGAACCCCAAGCACTCGTTCAAAAGAACATAAGCACACCCATGTTCATTGCGGCATTATTTACAATTGCCAATTTATGAAAGTAGCCCACGTGTCCTTCAGTAGATGAGTAGATAAAACAACTGTGGGACATTTACACAATGGAATACCAGTTGGCATTAAAAAAGAAGAAAATTTTACCCTTTGCCCCATATGGATGTACATGGAGAACATTATGATAAATGAAACAAGCCAGTCAGAGAAAGATAAATACCATATGATTTCACTCTTATGAACAAACTGAACTAACAAACAAAATAGACTCATAGAGACAGACTCATAGAGAACAGGATGACAGCTAATAGAGTAATGTTAGGGGAAGGTGGGAATGAGCAAAAATGAAACAGGACTCATGGACATGGATAACAGTGGGGTAACTGTGGGGGTGAGAGGAATATAAGGGGACTAAATGGTAATAGAAAAAATACAATAAAATATAAAAAGCAAAAACAAAGTCTTGTACTCCTTAATGATACTCATTGAATGATATTAACTTTTAAAACATTTTTATTGAGTTTATTGGGGTGGCACTGGTTAGTAAAAATATATTCATTTCAGGTGTACAATTCTATAATACATCATCTGCATATTGTATTGTGTGTTCACCATATTTTCTCAAGATCGTCATGCAAATTTTCTTTTTAGAAATTTTCTTTGGTTAAGTTGCCTATTTAGCCTGAATGTAGAGGAAGAGAACCCTTCCAAGGCAATTGCTTCAGTACCCATTTGTTATTTGTAGTTATTATTTAGACATCGGTGGAGATTCCCCTCTCCCTCTCTCACCCATGCCATCACCAGGTTGAGAAGACCCATTTTAGCCTTTGTCCTCTCTGAAAATCCTTACTGTACTTGCTTCAATAACTTGCTCAGAATGTTCTTTTATACCTCAGTTTATCTGTGAATATGGCATACTAATTAATACCTACTGAGGAGGGTTTTGGGGGGAAATTACATGAGCTGTTACATATGAAGATAATGTGTTAATACTTGGCATAGAGTAAGTGTTCAAAAAGGATTAGTGTAATGGGAATCAAAGCAGCTCCTGTTATGAACTTCATATGAAGCAGAAATTCATAACACCATGACCACTCTTTCATTTTGACATCTCAGCACTTCTGACTTTGCTTTCGTCTATTCAGCATACATTTAGTGAAGTTTGTGAGTCACTGATTTAGGTGGTGGGGATATGAATAGACAAGAGAGATAATTTTTTTTGCCCTCATTGAGTCATATTTTTTAATAGGGGAGACAGACAGAAAACAAGAAAAATAGGAAAACATATGGCATGTTAGATAGTAAGTTCTGAAAAGGAAATGAAACAGGGGAGGAAGAGTGAAAATAAGGAGAATGAATTTTTTATTTATATGGGGAGACCAGGGAACTGCCCTGAGGAGAACATTAGAGTAAGGGCATGAAGAATGGACCAAGTCATCAGAATATATTAGGGAAAGGAGACCCAGGCATATGGAAGGGCAAAGACAAGAGATCTGAGGCAGGAGAGTGATTAGCAAGTTCAAGAAACAGCATAGAGGGTGATGTAAAGTGTTTTGATATCCATAGGAAAGTCTGGAAGTTTTACCAGATGGATCAGCTTCAGATATCCTCAGGATCCAGCTCTTTTCCAGTTTATCTTCCTTTATTCCTAGGGAATGTTCATTATCCGCAGAGTCCAAGATAGCCCTATCTACATTATTGAATCTAAGCTTAGTGAAAAATTGGGGGGTAAAAAAACCCAAGATGTGCTCAATAGCTGTACCTATGGAGAGTTCACAGAGACTGCCAAAGCAATGTCTACTTCTCTGCCGTTTGCCAAAACTGAGTAACCTGCTTCGCTTCGCTACAAGGAATAAGTGGCGAAGATTTGAGTAGTTGTGCCTAGATGAGAGGTGGAAGAACCAGCATTCTCCCAAGAAAGCTGGTATTTTTGGGACATGCTCATGCTCAGTTTTGCAAACTCAACTGGTCTATAGAACATTCAGATAAACATCTGAACTCTTGTTTTGATGCTTGAACTCTGAACTATCTGGACTTACCCATTCTTAACTTTACGTGTCTCTTCACTGAACAGTACTTCTTTAGAAGAGGAGATTGGCCTTTTCATGAACTAGTTGACTTTCCACCCTCTGATTCAAGTCCTATTTCCCATCTAATTCCATATATCCAACTTAACAGAACCCTGTAACTCATGTTTTGAATGCTCCACTAGCATTTAAGTGTTTTCTATTCATTTTCCCAATTGTTGGTAATTCTCTTTTCAGAAGGTCTGTAATTTGGGGGTAAGGTAGAATAGTTTGTTTTTTTTTTCTAAAAACATTCTCAGCTCTTAAGAGTCTCATAATTGAATAGGTCTTGGAATAGAATCAATTCTTGGAAAGGTTTTTTAATGACTTGTTTTATTGTTCTTGTTTTGCCGTTGATGTAAAAGACCCAAACCCCAAATTTAGGTTCAATAATGTTCAATTGTCACAGATTATATTGTAATGGCTCTGCACAAAAGACCTATAAAACAGAGTATATTCTTCTACAATGTTTAGCCAGCCAGCCTTTTAGTAGTTACCAGGAACTTTTTTCTTTCTTTCCCCATCAGAATAAAGCTTTTGTCTTTATCACTTTGGAAGTGTTACAAAGTTGGCAGCTAAGCAAAATTTAGTCTTTTTGACCATAGATGTCTTTGCTCCTTCCACATACTTTTTGGCTTTTTATAATCATTCTTTGTCAGTTTGATTAAAATATCCTTTAAGGATTGTTGAACCACAGTGTGGTGTTTCCAATGAACATTGTCATTAGAATTTGTGCCAGGGTGAGATGAATTTAATGTGCACTGTTTAAACATCCAGTATTGAAGTAGATGGGTGTTTACAGAGAGCTCGCTGGCCTACAGTGCTAGCCTTTAGCGGAGATAACATTTAAGTTCACTGACTGACATAGCTCTGTCTGCATCGATGGTTGGGTGTGGTCAGCATTTATGAAGAATAAAATGCTGTGCTCCATCAATATAATATTTACTTGTTGTGATACTTAGCAATTAAATGTTTTTTTCCCTTTTGGTCTTGGTGATATTGTTATTTTACAAAATATTTTCTCTTCTTATTGCAAAATAAATATCCATCCATTATGGGCATTTTGGAGAATTCAGAAAAATTCACAGATGAAAATAACAGTCTTGCCATTCAGAAAAATTACGGCTGCCATTAATGTTACTGTAATTTTCAGTAGAGTTTTATCTTGCTGGATTACTTTTGTTTGTTTTGTTTTTTGATTTACTTATTTTTATTTTACTTTATTTTTCAACCACAATTTGCATTCAGTACCATTCCACACCCATTTCAGATGTGGCCGGAAAACCATGCAATCTACAGAGCAGTCCCCCACTGCCCCAAACACTCACCTGGCCTCACACCCAGTTACCTCGACATTATTGACTGCATTCCCCATGCTACAAACTGCATCTCTGTGGTCATTTTGCAGGTACCAATTTGTACTGCTTAATCCCTTCACCTTTTTCACCCAGCCAACCACCTTCTCCTCTGACAGCTGTCAGTCTGTTCTCTGAATCTACGAGTCTGTTTCCGTTTTGTTTGTTTGTTTATTTTGTTCATTAGATTCCACATATAAGTGAAATTATTTGGTATTTGTCTTTCTCTGACTGGTTTATTTTCCTTAACATAATACTCTCCAAGTCTATCCATGTTGTCACAAAAGGTATTTGTATATTTGTACCACAGCTTTTTTATCCTCTCATCTACTGATGGGCACTTGGGCTGCTTCCAAATACTGGCTATTGTAAGTAATGCTGCAATGAACATAGAGGAGCATATATTCTCTTGAGGTAGTGTTTGAGGTTTCTTCAGATCTATTCCCAGAATTGGGATTGCTGGATCAAGAGAAGTTTCATTTTTAATATTTTGAGGAAATTCCATACTGTTTTCCATAGTGTTTGTTCCAATCTGCATTCTCACAGATATTGCACTGGGGTTCCCTTTTCTCCACATCCTTGCCAGCACTTGTTTATTAACAATAGCCATTCTGACAGGTGTGATGTGATAATATCTCATGGTGGTTTTGATGGCATTTATGTGATGATGAGTGTTTTCATGTAAAAATATTATTTCTTCTATAGTGTAGCTTTTTGTTTTATAGACTCAAGCAGAACACTTGGGTTCAAATGCTGGCTCCGATACTTACCAGCTCTATTCATTTGAGCAAGTTTCTTAAACTGTGCTTTAGTTCCTTGACTGTAAATGGGGGATAAAATCGACCTATTTTATAGGGTTATTGTAAGGAGTGCACAATACAAATAAGGAATTAGAATAATGCCTGACCCATGCTAAACACTCAGTTGTTTGCTTTTGTTATTATCATATAGGAGGAAGGCTAACTACATTTATCATTTCATATTTTATTAGGCAGAAGAATATAACTAGATTTTGTTATAAAAAGGATGGCCCAGTATCCATCCTCTTTGCCTTCTTTACTAATCTTAGACTATTGAAAAACTGTATTACCCAGCCATCCTAGTTGATAGGGATAAATAATGAAATATTAGTGGAAGTTATTAGGTGGTCGGATTTCTGGGGAAACCCTTCTGTCCTGAGCCATCTGCTTTCCTTCCATTTCTTGGAATGTGGATGTGATGACTAGAGCCCCAGCAGTCCTGTTGGATCCTGAGGCAACCTTAAAGATGGTGGAGCAGAAGGACTGAAAGACCCCAGACTCACAATGACTATGAACAGCTAAGCCAGTTTTGACCTGTCAACTTCAAGATTTCTTTTATGTGAGAGAGAAATTAGCCTAGATATCTGTTACTAAAGTCATAATTTACTTTGTAATTTATACACTGAATAAATAGTAAATGAGGTTTTTAGACCTGTTCCCATGACTCTTTGCAGTTCTTGTCTGACAATAAATGGCATTGGTGATAGGGGTCCATCAATTGCCTTTCCATGCTTTCTGAAGGTTTCCTCTGTTAGGCTTGTGTTATTTCTGTTTTGCCTCAAGTTCTAACAGGAATTCATTGAGCAAAGAATTACTCCTGTCTTACCAGCAGTAAGTAGTGACACATTCCTACCTCAGACACTAGGTATTAAATTATAATTTATCACAAAAAATTCTTTGAAGCTGCTGTACACACCCAAAGAATGTATGTCAAATCATCATGTTATCTTAAAATTCAATAGTGTAATGAACATCTTATTTTTAAATGTTTGTTATGGGAAGGTCATTTAAAATGAGATATACTCTCTGTTGATTATTTCCTTTGCTACTCAGAAAATAGTAGTCTCGCTTATTCATTTTTTATTTTGTTTGTTGCTTTTGGTGTCACATCCAAGGAACCATTGCCAAGACCAATGTCATGGAACCATTCCTGTATGTTTTCTTCTAGGAGTTTTATAGTTTGGGGTCTTATGCCTAAGTCTTCAATCCATTTCAAGTTGAATTTTGTATATGGTTTTAGATAAGGGTCAAATTTCATTCTTTTGCATGTGGTGTTCAGTTTTCCCAACACCATTTGTTGACGATACTCTTCTTTCCCCTTTGTGTATTCTTGACACCTTTACAGTACATAATAAATGGACACCAATAAATGCTTGTGGATAAAATGATCAAATGAATAAATGAATGAATGTGCAAGGCAATGAAATGGTTTTTCCTTTTTGAAATGTCTAATAGGGTTCTTAAGTTTCTTGAATTTTCTCAACTTATTAGTTTTAACCTCTGTGACTATTGTACATTTGCATGACTTTTTTTTAACTTCGCTTGTTGAATCTGGCTACCCTCAACATCAGTATTAATTGCCTGGTGAGTATATAGTAGATTAGGTCAGACTTTTGATATTGAAATTTATATCTTGACATTCATGTCTTTTTATTAGTGAAACTGGAAGAATGCTTTTGAACTTTTATGACTTTTGGAGACTGTGCCATGGATTATATTTCTGCTTTTTTCTTTCATGATTTACTCCAGCTTGTTAAAATATTTTGTGTTAATTATTTTGTACATTCATTTTTATTATGCAAAATTATTCAGAATAAAACATGCATATTCTAAAAAAAAGGTAACATGCGGACAGTGTTGCAAAACTCCAGGTGGGAGCTGTGACTGTCATGTAAAAATGACATATGTAAAAGTTATAAAATATACAACTGGAGTGTTTGAAGGAGAAAGGTGTCATTTGGGGGAGATTTATTCTCAAAGTCATAAGAAAAAAATGGGAAGTGATCCACCTGTTCCTTCTAGAGGCTCTCATTGCATTGCCATGTTTAATGGCAATTTATGTGCTGTATTACAAACAATTTAAATTACAAAAAAAAGACAAGCTCTTGCCTTCTGGAAAATAGACCAGTTACAAAAATGATGCACAGTTGCAAATTAAATATGTTCAGTGAGTTGTTAGAACCACTTAAGTTCACAGATAGAGATCTGGGAAGGCCCATAAAAGAAGGCATACTTCCTTTGGTTTGTTTGCATGACATACGTTAAAAAATCTTTAGAATATACACATCTACTCCTTTTGAAATAGAAGTAATGTACAGTGAAGTGCACGCACTTTAGGTGTGCGGTCTGACGACTCCTGTGACCTGACCCCACCCCGTGGAGAGCAGGTGTTGTCATCATCCCAGCAGGTACCCTCCTGTCCTTCCCAGGGAAGCCCTCTCCTCTGCCCAGATGCGGCCATTTCTCTGATTTTTAAAACTGCTGATTTGGTTTTGGTGAATATTGACCTTCATATACATGGAATTGTGTGCTGCTTTGTGTTAACATTTTTTCTGCACAGCATTATGTCTCTTAGATTTAGTCATGTTGTTGTGCATAGCAGTAGTTTTTGCTGCTGGGTTGTATTCTGCTGTAGGAATGTACTAAAATTTGCCCATTTTCCTCTTGCTGAAATTTGAATTTCGAGTTTTTGCCACTTATGAGTAAAGCTTCTCCAGCATTCTTATGCAAAAGGTTTTGTGGATATGTGTTTTTTATTTTTAGTTTTGGGTAAATATCTAGAGGTGGAATTACTGGGCAAGAAATTGGGAGTGCATTAATTTTATAAGAAACTGCCAAACCTTTCCCCAAAGTGGGGGTACTATTTTACTTCAAGTTAACTATTTATTTTTATTGTTTTTTAAAAAGGATGTAGATTTCTATAATTCGTAACAGAAAACAGGCCTTTGAGTAGGAGCCAAAATCATTGTGTATACACAGGGTAATTTTAATTGTTGTCTCAATGAACATCTACTGTGTTTATTGTCTCCTGAGAAAGAAAAGTGGGGTATTTCTTATTTCCTGTGGACCAGCTATGGAACACAAAATGTTTTTTTTTAATCTACATTGTTAAAACAGTACTTGAAACCCACTTAATATGTAAGAAGATAAGAAAGTTTTAAACTGTGGCTATTGTGGGATGGTTAATTGAATTCACAATTTCAATTTTTACCCCAAAATTTTTTTTTCTTTTTTGCATTTCGCATTACGTAACAATCTTCATTACTTGTGTTTCCAGGCACTTCTCTAAATACATTACAGAGTGGATGTCACATTCATTTCCTGTAAAACAACAACGACAGCAAAGCTCTTCTCAAATAGCATGAGAATAGCATTCTTAAAACTATTTCCATTACATGTGCTTTTAAAAACACAAAACATGGAACACTTCATGAATTTGCATGTCATCCTTGCCCAGGGCCATGCTAATCTTCAAATCATTCCGATCTCAGTATGTGTACTGCCCAAGTGAACAGCCCTTCGCCCAGCCTCAGACTTTTTGAATTCATTAAACCCAATGTGTATTGTAACAGACCACCTTCAATTCTTCAGCTCTATATTTGACGGACTTTTAAATTTCTAACCTTTTTTCATTCAACTCATCAAAATTTTGTTTTTTTTTAAGTTATTTAATGTTGAAAGAGCATAGACATTTCTGAACCCCCCTTCCTCTCTGAAAAGGAGTTCCATTCTCTAAGAAGTAAAAATCAGTTCTGAATTTGCTATCCAGAAGACCTAGCAAAATCAACCATCCTCACCCTGGCCTGGGCCCCACTGTGGTGCAGTAGAGACTATACAGCTAACAGTAACTTTAAAATGCATATGCTCTCACAAACCTATTCTCATCTACAATGTTATATTTTTCCTCAGAAACATATTGCTGTTTGAGAGAAAGCAATTTCAGGGCAAAATTTTGAGGGAGGGTTGAAAACAGGTACCACAGAAAATATTATTATTGATTTTTGTAAAAGTATTTGGCAGAGTATGTGTACTGAGTTGTCCAATGTAAGCATCCAGGATTTTTTTTTTTTTTTTTTTATATTGGTAGTATCGTAGACTCCTCTTTCAGTAAACATTTGCTTTTGGAAAATATAAAAGGCCAGTTTTGGACAACTGCATCAGTACTTGCTCTGCCATCTGTAAAAAATTTAGACTTTGCCTTTTTGAATGACCCTTTAAAAATACACAAGACCTAATTCTATCCTTTAGTCCCATAAAACTCCCATTGGACTTCAGTGGGAACATTTTAAAGTTAAGTTCTGAGGAATAAGGACATTTCATAATGCCTTCTTGTGAAAACTTCCTTGGGCAGAGCTTGGCCACCTCATTCCTCCGGAGAGTTCTATGATCTTACTGGTTTCAGAGCTTCAACACAGGCCGCTGTGCTTCTCTCAGACAGGTCTACAACTGCGGCATGCCCGTCAGATTCCACCGCAGTGAATGTATGTCCCACACGGACGACTCTCACTCTCGGGGCACCCGAGCTGCCCCCCTCCCGGCCGCACGTTCCTCACCAGGTGTGCTCGTCCTCAGTTCCCTGCGCCCTGCCTCTCTAGTGCTCTCGTATAAAAACAGAACAGTTTTAGTCCACTGCTGTACTAACGCTTCACACACGAGATTTCACTTAATCCCTTGAATCACTGTGGAGAAACTCAGGGTGGTTAAAAACGGACTGAGATCACACAGCAGAGCCCATGTTAGACCACGCTTTCCCCAATTCCAACACTGCGGGTCTTAGTTGTTGCCTGTGTTGCTTCGTCCCCACTGCAGCCCTTCACACACCTGTTTGGTAGGAAGGGACATCCACTGCTTTGGCAGGGCTGGTTTGTTTACCTGTCTCTCCGATGGACCAGACCAGTGTGAGAAAGGGTGCTTGTCTTCGTCTCCGTAAGGCTGAAGAAGCAGGACCGGCTGGATTTTAATAAATAAATCTTAAATTTAAAAATGACCCTTTCTTTGTGACTGTAAAAGTTCACATCCTTTCTATAGAAAACTGGACAAAAAACAAGAAAACAAAAACTATAAGCTCTTTCAAAATCCAATTATTCAGAAATAACTGACTAAATGTTTGATAAGTGGGTGAATTTAAAAAAAAACTGTAAAAATACCTATGGCCTTGTTCTGTTCCTAATATCAGTTTATAGAACAGTGGCACACCGTATATAACTGATTGCTTGATGTTAATTAAGCATAATTACTGCATGATAAAGTCTTTAGCTCCATAAAGCTTGGAGGTGAAAAAGAGGGAAAATAGCGAATGTTTCTATGATAAAACTATTTTAGTATCACAATATAAATTCCTTAAAACAGGATTTTCTTTGTGAATATACACGTTTGAGTCAATTCATTTGGCACTATTAAACTGACATGAGGTACATATTTAAAAATTATCTTTCTTATGATCAGAAATAGATTTCAGGGTTAATACAAAACTTTTCATCTGTCAGCTAGGTCAATAGGACTTCCAGTGCTACAGTGAAAAGCAGTTTCCCGGTGAGAGCCTAGCCCCTAGTGGCCGGGCGTCTGGCACACGCCCACTCACTCTGCCAGGCAGGGACCGCTGGGCGCCCTGCCTGCTCAGAACGTCCAGGCTTCAGAATGAATGCAACAGTTCTCAAAACTCTTGATGTTAGTATTTTCTTCTCTTTTACTTTTTCCATAAAATAGGCCACAGATGTATGTCCAGCTTATAAGAACTTTGTGGCATTTTAATGAATACTAAGACTTTTCTACTCCAATTTTTTTTAGCAGTGATTTTCTCATCTTCTTAGGGGAGTAAAAACATTAAATTTCCTCCTTCTCTTGCTCTTCCCTCTCGTCTTCCCTCCCTCTTCCACTCTCCCCTCTCTTCCCCTCTCCTCACCTCTTTTTCCCTTCTGTTTTCGTTTTGCTACAAGTACCCAACAATTAGGCAACATTAACACTTCTTTTTTCCAGGATGAATTTAGATTGCACTTAAAACTTTATCCCCAATATGTAAACACACACACTCCCTTCATGAAACTATTTCTTTTATAAGTAAAAAAACCCCTCCTCTTTATTTATTTCTTTCTTTTACAAGATGTAAAAAATGAGAAAACAATGAGTAAAAAAATTAAACATCTAAATAAGATAGAATGACCATACTTGTGAATGAAATAACACCTAATATATAGTTTCCAATTAGAAAGTTGTGATTTTCTTAAGTTTGTAGAGTCTTTCTCATTCTGAGTATTTTCATTAAACCTATTTGATGATTCAGAGAAACTATATAATTAGGTTTTTCTAATCACCCTGGTGATTCTATAGGTCTGCTAAGTTTTAGAAACAACCCAGAAAGACGACATTTGAATTTCAAAGGTAGCCAATTCTGCTCTGCCTCTTCCAGTGCTTATGGATGGAAGCAACTGGGGGTATAACACTCAAACTGCAGTAACATGCAAGATAGGAACCTAATAAAAATAGTAGCTCTGTTTTACACACAATAAATTGTTAGAAAATATATACATATTACAATAATTATGACTCTTTACCTTGCAACAAACCTGAAGTTTGCCTGTGGGCATTAGAGGGGTTGCAGCTTGCAAGTCACTGTGAAGTGGTGGCAGGAGGGTTCCGTGAAATCATGGGGACAGTTTTAACACCAGATGTGGGGTGGGCATGGCTCACAGCACAGGCTGGGGAATGCAGGTAGCAGGTGTTTGAGGGGTGTGTGTGTTGTGTATTCCAACATGATTTTGATCCAGTGGGCGCAGTTTTCTGCATTCATCTAGTATTGCTCATGGACGAGATGGTGAATAAGCAAACATTAAACTTGCATTGTCCTCATATTGTCCCTACTATGTCAGATGCATCAGAACAAATTCCCATTTTCCAAACAGCAGCAGAACAGATTGCACTCTTTTCAAAGATCTGAAAAAGAAGAAAAATGACTGATGTGGAATAACAGCTATGTAATGTTTAAGAAATGGTATCAAACATTGCACGCAAGCTGTTCTAGACTTTGTTAGCCCCTGCGAGGTATATGTTTGGCTGCTACCATGGTCAGCACAATTACACTTATTTATTCCATGTTGCTTTCAATCATACTGTGGGTTTGGTACAATGTAACTTGTGCAGGTATGGGTCTTAGTTTCTCTTTGAGGTCATGCTTTCTAAAACTTTCAGCAGAATGCTGTAGGGGAAAATGGATTGTAGATAGTCTTTTTTAAAACTTTATTATTATTGATGACCCTGTTATAGATGTCCCCATTATCCTCCCTCTTCTCACCTCCACCCAGCTCCTGTCCCCCCTTCCCTCTGACTGTCACCACACTGGTGTCTGTGTTTGTGGGCTCTGCATGTATGTTCTTTGGCTAACCCTTCCCCTTCTTTCATCCAGTGCCCCCCTGCTCCCTCCCCTCTGACAGCTGTCCGTCTGCTCCAAGTATCTGTGCCTCTCTTTCTATTGTGTTCATCAGTGTATTTTGTTGATTAGATTCCACATATAACAGATCATATGACAGTCTTTAAATTTCAGCTGTAATATAGGTGCAAATGGAACATATAACTCAGTAAATAAAGGGAGGTGGCACTGTCTCTTTGGTCAGTTAGGATTAGCTTCACCAAATGCTAAAATTTCACAGGACCAAAAAATGAGTTTTTAAGTATTTCCAAGTTAGAAAAATACAGATGTCTCTTATTCAGTCCATGTCGTCAAAATAAAAGTACCATAAAAGAACACTTGATTTCTCCTCTAAATTTAAACCTCTGTAAGTGTTCTGAATTCAATAAATAAGCACCAACATAGTTTCCCAAGCCAAAACCAAGAGTCATTTTTGATTCCCATCTTTCTCATCTTCACCCTCACATCCGTCACAAGTCTGCCAGCCCTGTCTCTAAAATACATCCGGGGACCGCCCATCCCTGCTGTTCCCATCATCTCTCGCCCAACAGCGGCAGCCTCCTAGCAGCTCTGCTTTATGCTCTTTCTCCTCTCTCCATTCTCTGCCCAGCTGCCAGGGTGACTGTTTAGAATTATAACTCAGATCACATCCTTTCCCACTTTAACCTTCCAATGGCTTCTCATCTCATGAAGGATGCAGTCGAAAATTAACCAGGGCCCATAAGGCTCTACACAGTCTGGCTCCTGACTCGGTCCCTGACGTCATCTCCCATTCTTTGGTTCAAACCACTTCAGCCACACTGACCTTCTTCTTGCTCCTGGGCACCAGAGTTTCCCTCTGCTAGAGTGTGCTCTACCTGGACTCGGCTGAGCAAGCTTCCTATTCAGACCTCAGCTTGGACCTCACTTCTGGAGCGTCACTGCCCCACCGTGCCCCTGCCCCTACACCTGCCTATTGTATCCCTCCATTTTCTGCACAGTTCTATTACAGTTTGATATTACCTTGACCGTTATATTTGTTTATGGGTTTATTTTCTCTCTCTCTAGAATTAAAGCTTCTTGGGAACTTCTGTCTCTTATTTGGTAGCACATCCCTGGCACATCTTCTAGTGCACGGCACTTGGGTGCTCAATGTATATTTGTGAAGTGAATGAATTGAAGTTGAAAAAATTAAAAAAAACATTTTTCCTAGAATATAGACAAAGGTTTGTGTTTAATAACACAAATATTTTCAGACTTTGAAAAATAGTAGTGAACCTATGTGGTTTTTCCAACCCACTTAATAAAAATTAAGGGTGGTAAGCATTTACAGATGACTTACTCTCTCCAAGGCACTCTCCTAAGTCCTTTTCATAAATTAATTTATTTAATCCTTACAACGCTTTGTTGAGATAGGTACTATTATCTCAGATTTAAAAGACAAGAACATTGAGTTTCCTGGTGGTGACATTAGCAGGTGTGAGGGCTGGGATTTGAACCTAGGCAGCCCTACTAGAAAGAATTTGGTTTGGCCACTGTGCTGTCTCCACAGGGTGTCAGATCACACAGTCATGCTTCTTATTGTGTGAGCAACAGCTTAGCATCTAATGCAGCCCTTTTTATACTTTGACAGTATAAAAAGGATAACAATCTGTTGAATACAAGAGCCATTATATACAAAATATTACATACACTCCTAGTATCAGTGTAAAGAGCACTCCCCTACCCCGCATGTGCATTTGCTAGACTTTTGACAGAACCTGAAATGTGAAGCCATATATTGATCAACAACATAGGATTTGGGGGGAATAGCCAGTCAAGCTTACTGTGGATCTGGCATTGACTGTTTTCTTACTAGCTTATAGCTTTCAGGAAAGACATCTGGAAAGTGGCTTGAAATTAATTTTAGAGCTCATGATGCCAGCCTTAGCATAGCCTACGGATGTGGAAACAAAAGAAAAAGGGATTGTGACTTTCAGAAAGTGCAGTGGAAGGAGAGTACTGGGTGGAAACACATCTGCTAATAATGAAAGACTGCTAAAATCAGGGAGGGAAGCAGTAACACCGAGACATAGTTGGCACCTATTGGAATGCTTGCTGGGTCTACTGAGTCTACCAAGTCAAAGCATGGTGACAGAAATCAGGAGATAAAGTTCTTGTCTTTTTCCTGCAACTTTGCAAGAGCCAACTGCATGTCAGAATCTTAGCTGCTGTTTATGTAAGCGGTGATACTACATTACACGTAACAGCTTACCTGTGTGGAAGCAGAATACTGGGCTACGTGTTCTCTTAAGAAATATACTAAATTTCATGGACATGATGATAACACTTTGTAGTTCAGAAGAAGAAGAGTGGAACAATGGCTATGAATGAATTCAGACAGAATTGCTAAAGGTTATACACTAACACTTTAAGTTGGGAAAGCCTTGAGATGGAGAATTAGCCTTTACTGTCAAGCACAATTTATATGTAAAAGCAATAGGAGAAGCCCAGGAACAACTTTTGGTGCTGTAGAATTGTGAGACCATGTAACAGCTATTTTGCACTGTTCTTTTAATTTTAAAACATGAAATTGCAAAGAGCCAATATAATGTGGTTTAATATGTCTTTATTTCTTCTTTTAAGTTAAATATTGTACCCATGCAATTAAATTCAGCATAAGGAAATTAAATATTAAAATTTTTTCTACTACTCAACACCAGATTTGTATTATCAAATGAATGAGAGACACACATTCCACTGAATGAAGATGTGGACCCAGAGTGCTCTGCACACAATGGGAGTGAATATTTAAAACTTTCCCTGATGGTTTGGGAAGAGGGTATTTTGTGAGTCCTAAAAATGAGGAGCAGGGGGAGGTATCCAGAAAGGTAGCAGCTTTGCAAGAAATCAAGGTCTGAGATGGTGGAGTGGGGGCAGGAGGAGGTCAGCAAGAAATTCACTTTAGCATAAGGCCAAGAAACTTCTGAGAATAGTAATTCTTAACTTCAGCTTAAATTATTCCCTGAGCTACCCTGCCCTGTGACCCTTTCTTATTTCATCTAAAATTTAATAAAATTTACAAACCATATTCTATTTTGAGGAGCAGAAGAGGATAGCCCAAGTGGTATGGCAAGAAGATAGCAGCTGCAGAAAGTGAGAAGGTAAGGGATGAAAATAGCCCAAGGGAGAGAGGCTGAGGAGACCCACCCCCCCATGGGAATATGTGGAATATTTTGGAAGAGTTCTGGATGTCCCTAAGGACGTAGGATGGGAACTTAGTTTGTTTAATTTGATTATGATAGCAATACATTCCCCAAAACCTAGAAGACTTGAGAGTATCCAGGTGGTAGACACTTTGGATTACATATATAAATACTTGTATTATGGACTTTTTGGAAGACTTGAAGCAAAAGCATTACATAGCCCTAAAGAAAAGTGAGTGTGGGAGATGTAAGATACAAGAGAATGCATCTTCTCTGACTCCATTCCCTGACTTCTGCCATTTGGGGGATCTACTCCTTCCCTTGTTTGGTCCATTTGTTTTGGAAAAGCATCTGTAGCTTCTCCAAGGATGGAAGGTGTGATTTAAGCCAATCAATAAATTTAGTCCTCTGACCACAGCAGTTGATTAGAAATATATGTGCTGACCCAAACTGGCACCAATGAGATGCAAGGAGTCTGATACATCCAAGAAACCTTCATTTGGACTTTCCTCCTATGCGTTGCATAGGCTTTATTTTCAGGATCCACAGGTGCTGCCGCACCATTCTGTTGCATGTGTAGCCTGAGGAAGAGTAACAGCGATGCAACAACTGATGGGAACACAGGAAGAGAACTTGAGCAAGAAAAGGGAGAACAGAGTGGAGAAACTCAGAGAATTTGAATACCCAGTGCTATAGTTAGGCTGCATGTCCTATTTCTTTTAATCCTCAAAGTAATTAATATTTCCATTGGGCAGATAAGGTACTTAAGTCTTAGTGCCTTAACCTTAGTACCTTAGTACCTCTAAACAATTTCTCAAATAAGAAAAAAGACTTGAATGCTCTGATGTTTTATCCCTTTCCAGGCTCTGATGCTAACTACCTTTGAAATTCTAGAGATGAGAAAGAAAGGAATTTGTGGGCTGATGGGTTGCAGGGATTTCACTTACAGGCTCAGATAAAAGATAATTATATTCCTTGATTCTCTGGGACTCCCTATACTGCTTCTATCCTTCCAATCCCCCTTTTCTCTGCTGGTATAGTATAGGAAACATGAGTTATGTATATTTAGTACATCATTAAAATGTGCATACTACCCAAAGCAATCTATAGATTCAGTGCAATTCCTATTAAAACATCAATGGTATATTTCACAGATCTAAAACAAATATTCCAAAACTTTATATGGAACAAAAAAGACCCCGAATACCCTTAGAAGTCATGAGAAAGAAGAACAAAGTAGGAGGGATCACAGTAACTGACATAAACTAGACTACAAGGCCACTGTAATCAAGACAGCCTGGTAGTGGCATGAGAACAGATACTTAGATCAATGGAGCAGAATAGAGAGCCCACACTTTGTCCATGTCCATGAACTAAGGGGGGAAATGCTGTTGATAAGGGTGGGGTGCAGGGTGAAGGGGGATAAAGGGGTGAAAAAATGGGGCAACTATAATACCATAATCAATAAAATATACTTAAACAAACAAACAAAAGAATAGAGAGCCCAGGAATAAACTGATGTCTCTATTGTCAATTAGTATTCGACAAAGGGGGCACAAGCACACAATGGAGTAAAACCAGCCTCTTCAGTAAATGGTGTTGGGAGAATTGGACTGATACATGCAAAAAAAAAAGAAAAGAAAAGAAAAGAAACTATACCACCAACTTACACCATACACCAGAATAAACTCAAAATGGATAAAGGACTTAAATATGTCATGATACCATAAAAGTCCTAGTGGAAAACATAGGCAGTAAAATTTCAGACATCTCACATAGCAGTATCTTTGTTAGTATATCTCCTAAGGCAAGGGAAATAAAGGGAAAACAAACAAATGGGAATGCATCAAATTAAAAAGTTTCTGCATGGCTAAAGACATCCTCATCAAAATGAGAAGGGAACCAACTGTATGGGAGAACATATTTGTCAATGACATATTGGACAAGGGTTTGATCTTCAAAATATATAAAAAACTCATAGAACTCAACATCAAGAAGACAAACAACCCAACTAAAAATGAGCAAAGGACCTGAATAAATACTTCTCCAAGGAGGACATACAGATGGCCCATAAACATATGAAAAATGCTCAACATTACTAGATATCAGAGAGGTTCAAATTAAAACCACAATGAGATATTATCTCCCACCTGTCAGAATGGTCATCATTAATAAATCAACAAACAACATGTGCTAGTGAGGATGTGAAGAAAAAGAAACCCTAATGCACCGTTGACAGAAATGCAGACTGGTGCAGCCACTATGGACAACAATATGTAATTTCCTTAGAACATTAAAAATGGAACTGACTTTTGACCTAGTGATTCCACTACTGTGACTATAGTATAAGAATCACAAATCACCAATTCAAAATAACTTAAGTGTCCCCATGTTCATAGCAGTGCTATTTACAATAGCCAAGTGCTAGAAACAGTCTAAGTGCCCATTAGCAAATGAGTGGATCAAAACACTCTGGTACATTTACACAATGGAATACAGTGCAGCAGAAAGAAAGAAGGAGCTCCTACCTTTCATGACAGCATGGATAGAACTAGAGAGTATTATGCAAAGTGAAATAAGCCAGTTGGTGAAAGACAAATACCATATGATCTCACCTGCAAGTGGAACCTAATGAACAAAACAATGAGCAAAATAGAACCGGAGGCATGGAAACATGGAACAGACTGACAGTGACCAGAGGGGAGGGGTGGAGTATAATGGTAGAAAGAAGGCTAAGGGACTAGTCAAAGAGTATGTATGAATGGCCCCCACAGTGTGGGGACTGACTGTGGAATGGGGGGTGGGTTGCATGGAGGAAGGCAAAGGAGGAAAATTGGGACAACTGTAATATAATTACAATAAAAAATTTTAAAATATTAAAAGCAGCTCCAAAATGAAGGACATAGTGATAAATGCCTTCCTCAAAACAAAACAAAACAAAACAAAACAAAACAAAAAAAAGAAAGCTCTCAAGCAAACAACCTATCTTTATACCTCAAGGAACTATAAAAACACCAAACTAAGCAAATGACAAAGATCAGGATAAAATAAATGAAACAGAGAATAAAAAGAACATAGGAGAGATAAATTAAACTAAGATGGGTTTTTGAAAAAATAAATAACATTGACAAACCTTTAGGAAGACTCACTAAGAAAAAAGAAAGAAGACTCAAATACATAAAATCAGAAATGAAAGAGATGTTTCAACTAATAGCACAAAATACACAAAATACTATGGATAATTTTCTGTCAACAAATTGCATAACCTAGAAAAAAGTGGATAAGGTGCTAGAAACACAACCTACCACTGAATCATGAAGAAGCACAAACTCTGAACAGACTGATTACTGGAGACAAAATTGAATCAGTAATAATAATAATAAAAAAAACCTCCCAACAAACAAAAGCTCAGGGCCAGATAGATATATAGTAATATTATCCAGTCATGAGAAGGAAAGACATCCTGCGTTTGTGACAACGTGGATGGGACTTGAAGGCATTATGGTGATTGAAATAAGTCAGACAGTGGATGACGTCACGTATATGTAGAATCTAACAAAGCTGAACTCACAGAGATGAGAACAGTTGCCAGGGGCTAGAGGATGGGGGAAGGAAAAGGGGAGAGGTTGGTGAGAGCACAAGCTTCCACATTCAAGATCAGCGTGTTCTGGGAATCTAATGTGCAGCATCATGATTCTAGTTAACAATGCTGCATTACCTACTTGGAAGTTTCTAAGAGAGTACTGCTTAAATGTTCTCACTACAAAAACTGAAGTGGTAATTATATGATGTGATGTAGTTGTGAGTCAACGCTATGGTGGTAATCATTTTGCATTTCACAAGTGTACGAAATCAACACATTGTATACCTTTAAGTTACAGAAAGCTGAAGACAAATCAAAACAACAACAACAAAAATAAAGTGACAACCAGTGTCCTGAAATTTGCTGGCTCAACTTCTTTCACCATTCAGAAATGCTTTCTCAATCATAGGATTCATTTCAAATGCATTTTTATCTTTTAAAAAATTAATACAATACCCAAATGTACTTTTACATTAACTATTTAAAGATAGAATCACCATCTTTTTCCAATCTAATTCCCCCCCCAGAAAAATAACTTTCTGTAGAACCCCTTTTCATCATCCGCAGTCCACCACAGTCTGTTGTATATCTTTCTTAACCCTTTTCTAAGCATTTATGTATATCTGTATGTTTTCTATACTATACGGACATCATATAATTTTCTTTAAAAACAAGGCTCATAATGTATATATAATTCTGCAACTTCCTTTATAACAGAACAATATGTATTTTAGAGACAGTTTTAGATTATTACCTACAGATTCTCTTTTTAACTTTTGCAGAGGATTCCCTAGTAGTGGTGTATCATAGTCATTTCTTTCTTTCTGATAATAGGTTGTTTTAACTATAACATTAAAGTGATATCCTCATGCAGAGTTGAGGTGAATTTAGCAGTGTTTCTATAAAATTTTATATCAAACAATGTATGTGCATATATTCTTTTTAAAGGAATATATGTATGTATACTCTTTCTATATGTTATAATAGAAACATTCTCATTACACTCCAAGAGTCAGGACCACATTACATTCCCAAAAGTAAGTGTGTTTCTCCATCCCCTCAGTGACACCAGATATTAAAATTTTCCAACTTTTTTTCTGTCCAGTAGGGTAAAACAGATCAATGTTTTTTTTTTAATTTTCACTTTCTTAATTACCTGGTGCTATACTAGTGAGGTTTAAAAAAAATTTTTTTTAAGATTTTATTTATTTATTTTTAGAGAGGGAAGGGAGGGAGAAAGAGAGAGAGAGAGAAACATCAATGTGAGGTTGCTGGGGGCCACGGCCTGCAACCCAGGCATGTGCCCTGACTGGGAATCGAACCTGCGATGCTTTGGTTCACAGCCCACGCTCAATCCACTGAGCTACGCCAGCCAGGGCTAGGTTTAAAAAATTTTATATACAATATTTGTGATTCTTTTCCTCTGACTTCCCTGTTCATGTTTTTTACTTATTTTTTCTCTCAAATTGTTCTTTCTGAATGATTATTAGGAACATTTTTATATAGTTTATATTTTAAGCCTTTATCAATTTGCAAACACTTTCTCCTGGCTTGTTTATTAACTTTGTTTACAGAGTCTTTTAAAGTGCAAAAAATATTAATACATATTTAATCAAATGTAGCATTATTTCTCTTAATGATTTTGGAGTTCCTTAATTTTTTTTTTTTTGAGAACAAGTATATGTTTCAGTCATGATATTTTACATATGTAGGTTAAGCTGCCTCATTTAAAGTCATGGATGTCTGAAGTAAAACTATACTTGACCAACATGCTGCTGCATTCAAGGGACAATTTATTAAAGATTTTATTTATTTATTTTTAGAGAGGGAAGGGAGGGGGAGAGAGAGAGAGAGAGAGAGAGAGAGAGAGAGAGAGAGAGAAACATTAGTGTGCGGTTGCTGGGGGACATGGCCTGCAACCTAGGCATGTGCCCTGACTGGGAATCGAACCTGCGATGCCTGGTTCACAGCCCGCGCTCAATCCACTGAGCTACACCAGCCAGGGCTTCAAGGGACAATTTAAAATGTATGGAAATGAGAGTAAAGTAATTGGGTGGTGGAGATATAGAAAGAAAAAATCACAACCAGTGAGTTCATTAATTTCTTAAGAAGGATTCTTCTCCTAAAGGTTGCCTAGGTAATGGTTAAAAGGTTGGACTTTTGTGTCATGATGCCTGGGGTCAGATCCTAGGTACATCCTTTTCTGGCTCTGTGACCTTGAGCCAAACACAACTTCTATGTGCCTCAGTCTTCTCATCTTATAGTGCAGATCCTAATAGTCCAATGTCATAGGACTGTTACATGGTTTAAATGAAGTCCTTCAAATAAAGTGCTTATCACAGTGCCTAGAACTCAATAATGTACTATATTTTTATTGTAATTCAGTACTTTGTAATGATAAAATTATTTTTTTCTCAAGTCATCCTGAATTTACCTTTGCATATGAGTTAGAAATCTAATTTTATTTTCATTCAGAAAGACACCCAATAGTCAAAATATATTAATCATATGGTTTATCTTTTCCTGCTCATTTGAAATGTCATCTCTACTATATATTTAATTCTCATGTTAACATGAATTTTATTTCTGGACTTCATTTAGTTTCCTTTATCTATTTCTTTATTTTAGGATAAAGAAATGCTTTGGGATACAGCACTGCTTTAATGGTTATTAGGGAAAGTATTGCTTATTGTTCTTTTTAAAAAATCACTTGGCTATTATTGTGCATTATTTCCACATTTTTATATTTAGCCTCTTTCTTTCTTTCCCTCCCTCCCTCCCTCCCTCCCTCCCTGCCTTCCTTCTTTCCTTCCTATGGTGGTGGTGATTATTGGCTTGCATTTTGTACAAGGACTTCATTCAATTTATAAATTAATTCTGAATGAACTGATAGTGTTGCCTGTGAATATAGCATATTCATTCATAGGAGTTCTTTATGTATTCTGCATGTAAGCCTCTTTTTTCTTATTTATTGTGTTAGGTTGAATAAGGTCCGCCCTCTTAAAGATGTCCACATTCTAATGCATGAAAGCTGTGAACATATTAATTTATGTGGCATAAAAGAATTTGCAGATGTAATACATTAAAGATTTTGAGATAGACAGTTTATTGTAGACTATGAGGTTTGGGCCAATGTAATCACTGAGTCCTTATAAAACAGAGATAGGAGTGTTACTCAGAGACAGAGACATGAGGACCAATGAGATGTGGGAGCATGAGATGCAGAGAATGTGTCTAGCCTCTGGAACTTGGAAAAGGTAGGAAATGGATTCTTCTCTAGAGCCTCCAGAAGAATACAGCTTTGCTACCATCTTGAGTTTAGCACTTTAAGATCCATTTCAGACTGTTGGTGTATAGAATTGGAAAGTAATATGTTTGTGTTTTAAGCCACTAATTTTGTATTAATTTCATTACAGAAGCTATAGAAAACTAAAACTGCGTTGCAACATTGGAAATTTACTGCAAAAATATTGCAATTTTGGGTATTAGTTATTTTGATTGTGTGGAGAAGATGTCCATATAGTGGAGCCTATGCATAGTTTCCAAATCTTTCTCTGTGGCTGTTTTACTTATGATCTCATTGAGAAAATGAGCAGGAGTAGCCACAGAAAAAGCCTGACTGACAAGTTATCCTTTTCATATAATTATTTATAGCTTGCTTTTGAAGTAAGAGTCTTAGTGAACATTTATATAATATGAAAGCACCTCATGACTTAGGCCAATTCCAAAAGGTTAATAAATAACATGTTATTAAGCAAAGAATGTGTCAACAAAGGGATAAAGGAAGAAATCAAAAGATATCTTGAAACCAATGAGAATGAGAACACAACAACCAAAAATCTGTGGGGCAAAGGCAAAACAATCCTACGAGGGAAATTCATAGCATTACAGGCCTATCTCAAAAAATGAAAAAGAGCTCAAATAAACAATCTAATTTTACTTAAAGGAAGCAGAAAAAGAAAACAAATTAAGCCCACAGTGAGTGGAAGGAAGGAAGTAATAAAAATAAGTGCATAAATAAATGAAATAGAGTCTAAAAAACGATATAAATGATTAATGAATCCAAGAGCTGGTTCTTTGAAAAGATAAATAAGATTGACAAACCTTTAAATGGACTCATCAAGAAAAAAAGAGAGAGGGCCAAATAAATGAAGTCATAAATAAGAGAGGAAAAATAACAACAGACACCACAGAAGTACAAAGGATTGTAAAAAAATGTTATGAACAACTATATGCCCACAAACTGGATCAAATGGACCAAATGGATAAATTCCTAGAAACACACAATTTTCCAAAATTAAATCAAGAAGAATCAGAGAATCTGAATAGACAGATGACCTAATGAAATTGAAGCAGTAATCGAAGAACTCCTAACAAACAAAAGCCCTGGACCAGATGGTTTCACAGGTGAACTTTACCAAACATTCCAAGAAAACTAACACCTCTCCTTCTCAAACTATTTTAAAAAATTCAAGAAGAAAGAAGGCTCTCAAGCTCATTTTATGAGACTAGCATTATCCTTATTCCAAAACCAGATAAAGACACTTCAAGAAAATTATAGACTAACATCCCTGATGAACATAGATGCTAAAATCCTCAAAAAATATGAGCAAACCAAATATAATAGTGCATTAAAAAGATCATACACCATGATCAAGAGGGGTTTATTCCAGAGAGGCAAGATTGATATATCATTTGCAAATCAATAAATGTGATTCACCATATGCAATAAATGAAGGATAAAAACCACACAAGCATATCAATAGATGCAGAAAAAGCATTTGATAAAATCCAACACCCATTTATGATAAAAACTCTCAGTAAAGTGAGAATAGAAGAAATATATCTAACCATAATAAGGGCTATATATGACAAACCCATGGCCAACATCATACTCAATGGGCAAAAACTAAGAGCATTCCCCTTAGGATTAGGAATAAGATAGGGATGTCCATTTCACCTCTCTTATTCAACATAGTAGTGCAAGTCCTAGCCACAGCAATCAGACAAGAAGAAGAATAATAAATAAAAGGCATCCCAATTAGAAAGGAAGAAGTAAAACTGTCTTTATTTGCAGATGACATGATACTGTACATAGAGAACCCCAAAGATTCCACCAAGAAACTATGAGAACTGTTAAATGAATTCAGCAAAATAGCAGGTTACAAAATTAATCTACAGAAATCAGTTGCATTTTATATGCTTTAAGGAACTAACAGAAAGGGAAATTAAGAACATAATCCAAATTACAATTGCTTCAAAAACAATAAAATACCTAGAAATAAACTTAATGAAGAATGTAAAACACCTTTACTCAGAAAATTATAACACCAAATACATAAACTGAAGAACATACTAATAAGTGGAAGCATATACCATGTTCATGGATAGGATGAATTAACATCATTAAAATGTCCATCCTATCCAAAGTAGCCTATGGATTCAATGAAAATTTATATCAAGATCCCAATGACATAAAAATTTCACAGAATTAGAGCAAATATTTCAAAAATTTATATGAAACCACAAAAGGCCCTGCATAGCAACAGTGATCCTGAGGAGAACAGAGTTGGAAGAATCATGCTACCTAATATTAAAATATACTATAAAGCCATGGTAATCAAAAGAGCATGGTAATGGCATAAAAACAGACATAGATCAATAGAACAGAATACAAAGCCCAGAAATAAGCCCACATCTTTATAGTCAATTAATATTTGACAGAGGAAGCAAACACATACAATAGGATAAATATAATTTATTCAATAAATGGTGTTTGAAAAATTGGACAGAATGGTGTCCAGAAGAATGAAACTAGACCATCTTCTTATACCGCACACAAGAATAAATTGAAAATAGATTAAAAACTGAAATGTTAGACCCAAAACCATAAAAATTTTAGAAGAAAATATAGACAGCAAAATCTCAGACATTGCTCATGGTAGTATTTTATTGGATATATCTCCCCAGGTAAGGGAAACAAAAGAAAAAATAAACAAGTGGGACTACATGAAACTAAAAAGTTTTTGCACAACAAAAGAAAACATAAACAGACAAAAAAGACAACCCACAGAATGGGAGAACATATTTGTCAATATATCTGATAAGGGGTTAATACCCAAAATTTATAAATACTTATCAAACTCAACCCCCCAAAACAAACAACCCAATTAAAAACGAGGCAAAGGACTTGAAAAAACTTCTCTAAGGAGGACATACAGATGGCCTATAGATATTAAAAGATGCTCAAGTCACTAATCATCAGAGAAATGCAAATTAAAACCACAATGAGACATAATGTCACACCTGTCAGAATGGCTATTATCAACAAATCAACAAACAACAAGTGTTGATGAGGATGTGGAGAAAGGGGAACCCTTTTGCACTGTTGGTAGGAATTCAGGTTGGTGCAGCTTCTGTGGAAACCATATGGAGATACCTCAAAAAATTAAAAACAGATTTTCCTTTTGACTCAGTGATCCTACTTCCAAGAATATAATCTGAAGGAACCCAAAACACTAATTCATAAGAATATACACACCCTTATGTTCACTGCAGCATTATTTACAATTTTCAACATGTAGAAGCAGCCCAAGTGTCCATCAGTAGATGAGTGGATAAAATAACAATGGGATATTTACACAACGGGATACTATTTGGCCATAAAAAAGAAGAGAGTTTCACCCTTTGCCAACAGTATGGATGGACCTGGAGAGCATTATACTAAGTGAGATGAGCCAGTCAGAGAAAGACAGACACCATGTGATCTCATGCATGTGGGATCCAGTGAACAAGCTGAGTTAACAAGCCAAACGGAGCTAGAGAGCAGGATGGCAGCTAAAGGTGTGGGGGGGCACAGGGGTGGGGCAGTCGAGCCAACTGGAAAAAGGACACATGGACGTGGACAAGTGTGGTGATTGCTGCAGGGAGGGAAATATAAGGGGACTAAATGGTCATAGAGAAAAATAAAATAAAATAATGAAAATTAAATAAACATCCACTGTCAACTAAGAGATAAGTGCTATTCACTTCTCAGCGCAGAGAGGATTCAAGTAAGCAGTCTTGAATAAAAAAAAAAGGTAATGGGTTTTTGCTAAAGAGAATGTCTCTGTAATATTTAGCAACAAATAGACCCTTCATATTTCTTTATGGCTTTCACTTATTGGAAAGGGTGAAGTAGTACTAAAGGATGCTGGAGTTTATTGCTGGAAGAGTATCTTTTAAAATAAAAATGGTATAATGACAACCTCATAATATATAAAGCTTTTGACTGTCAGTTTAATTAAGTGCATGAAATCACACCTGTTTATTCAGTATTGTTTGCAATTTTATGACATCGATGAAGAACTTTAAAATTATACAGTAGATTCTATATTGCATCATGCACCCCCTTGCGAGAATCTAATATGCTAAATTAATACATTAGGTGACAATTTAAAACTGTACATCAGTAAGTTTAGGGACATATTTCTCTGGCATTATTGCAAACCTCTAATTGCTTAAGCCTGTATAATTTTCAAAATGGATACTCTATGAAACTCTTTGGGGTGAAGTGAAAACAGAAAAAGTATGGTTTGAACGAATATTTAACTTTGTTTTTTGGCATTCTTAACTTTAAAATTTCTACATTAAAAAATAAAATAAGACTGTGAAAATAGAAAACTGGTAAATTGATAAGGGTATTCAAAGACTTTAGATATTATGCTCAATGAATTTATATTTTTATATCACATAACATGTAAAACACACACATTGTAGCCTGAGGAGATATGATAAATCATCACGTGTTGTTATTTATTTTGGAGAAAATTTGTGGTATGGATTTTGTCTAAAGAGCTTGTAAGCTATGAGGAAAGTCATATATATTTATAAATTAGATCCATTTGGGAAGAAAAGTAATGCTATATTACTTTGGTTTTGCTGATAGGGTCTTTAGCTTTTAACTAGAGGCTGCCTCAAATCTCAAAAGTAAATGGCCTTTGTTTAACAAAATTCCTCAACTGTGTATTTGAGTCTATTTACATTTCGCAAAGACCAGCCTTTACTGATGCAATTCAGATAAATGAGAAATAGAAGGGAAGTTTGGACTTCTTTTTTGAAATAATGAAGACAATAAAAATATAGTTATTTGTAAAACTGATTCAGTTGGCTGCATTATTAAATTAATCCAGATTCAAGACTGGCAAATGAGGTCAATTGCGAGAATCTAACATGCTAAAAGTGTAACCCCTTTTGGTCATTATCTGGAAATAAGGAAACAGAAACGTTACGGAAAAAATTTGGACAGCGCAAAGACATTTGTTGTGTAGATACTTGTGAAAGAGTATTTCTCAGCACCCTAGATTTTTCCTTATTAAATGACAGGCTTCACTCAGGAGGTAGATCATTAATGCTAATTTGTGTTTTTTCAAGCAAATATTTCATTTTTTACTATGGGCTCTCATGCACCATTTTGCTTTATGGAATATTGTCTTATGCTAGGAAATACACCCACTGGAGGAACTGTCTTTCTTATAAGTAATTCTATCCATGTACGACATCTTTAAAAACCTGAATGTGTTTCATTTCTGTTCTTTATTTTTGAATATTTATAGCAGGCAGAATATCAGGACATGTATGAGAAGATTACTGTCTCTGGATATCCTACCTAAAATTTAACTAACCAAAGGGACAATACAATATCTCAGAACATAATTTCTTCCTGTAAAATAATAGTGAAGTTAGTAAACTTATTTCAGAAAGCATAACATGAGCCACCAGTTGCAATCAAGTCTAGGAGAGGAGAAATCTTGAGTGCAGTGAGTTTTGGTATGTGTGCACCGCAATCACTTAATTATCTATCTTAGAAAAACAGCAGACTGTGTCCCAGAAGGAGAGTGATGGACACAAATGTGAACTGAAGTGGAAATTAATATCTTATTGTTATAGGTGTAAATTTGCTCAACAACCCTTGGAATGAAAAAATATCAATCACATTCCTACTCCCACTATTTGGGCAATTTGTCTTCTTGCCTCAGATCTTGGATCTCACACCCTGTTAGATATTTTGGATCTATAGTCCATGAGCCTATGATTCGGGAAACAATTCCCTTGGGACAAGGAAAACTTAGAGATACAGGAAATGATATCTTGGCTTTTCTTTGAGGATGATGGGTAAGGGACAATGTTTTTCAATGTTTGAGTTACTTACAATAAAGAGACCAAGATAGCAATATTTCAATGGATTATTTTTATATAACATGTTCACAAAACAGTTGTAGGTATATTAACAATATTAAAGAATGAGGTAAGAATAAGGCAATAATAATTATTTCCAAACACTTTCAAGCATTACTAAGTGAATACCAGATATTTATTAGCTCATTATTTTTATGGCATTTGGTTTTATTGTAACATTATACTTAATTTGCCATTGTTTTATGAACTTGGCAGAATTTTTCAAAATTGAACCACTTAAAAATTTAACAAAGTAATTTTTTTTGTAAAAACATTAAATCTGTACCAAATGAACTAGAGTACAAAATGTACTTTGAAGACTTTTAGGAATAAATGGAAATGAAAGGGAAGGAACATTATCATTTTTTATAAAATTTGGAGGATATAAAATACATTTCTTATTTTAGATAGGAAATAGAGACAGGGCAGCATTTGGGAACCATGAATTAAAATATATTTATTGGATATGAAAATTCCTGCAAATTTAAGTGTAACCCCTTTAAAAATAAAGATTATAAAAATATTCATATATTTGATTTTCTACTTACCACCTCCAAATGAGATGAAATCAGTTGAGGTCATCTTTCTTCTGAAAAATGAAGTTAGCACAGCCCAGAGGCCAGGAGTGCTAATGACCCTGCAGCAGATGCTATTTGGATTCACAGTATAAAGTTACCATTTATGCTGGGTTCAAGTTGGAATTTCTAAGAGCAATGCTATGTTCACGTGGCACGTGTTATGTAGAAAAGGCAGTTAAGAGATGGTGAACATAGGCTGTAAAAAATGTTTTAAAATCAAATCAATCAGTGTTCATGCTAGGTTATGTTTACATTCAAGTTTCAGGGACCTCTTAAGAGCAGCTTTCAATTGCATAATGCCTAACACATAAAGTATGTGCTTCTGAATGTCCTTTCTATATTATGTAAAGGGTTAGGGGATATGTGTAGTCCAAGGGCAGTGGGACCTCTGCAGTGACACCAAATCTGACACATTTCACCCACCTGTGATGCCTTTTAGCAGGCTTTCCCTCTTTACACGGACTAGCAATTGGGGCCCTTCTTTTCTTTTTTTTTCCCCATCTTGTTTGTACTGATATTTGTTTTGGTTGCTTTAATGTGACTAATGGATTTAGAGACACTTTATTTTTCTCTGTATTGTCAATATTTGTTACTGTTTCACCTGAAATGAAATTAAGTCTCCAACCTATTTGATAAACATATTGAGAGGTCTCTGTGCTCAGTTTAACTAATAGTCACTTTAAACCAAAAGTTGTTTTTCATGTGCCTAAGGCTATGAAATGTTTTGTGGAACATTTGTGAAAAAATGTAAGATGGAAGAGCTGCATCAGGAATTTAAAATTTTTTATTAAGAGCACTTGAAGCAGTTTGAAAACAGAATATAATTGCATGGCCAAAATGTGTAGTATTCAAAGAGAAGCTCCATTGGGGTTTGAGTGACAAAGAATGTTTCATGAGGGACTTTTAATCATACCATTGTAAGTGAGTGGAATTTAGATAGAAGGATGGGAAAAATGATAGAAAAAAAATTGAAGTTAGTTTGCATGGATTCCTTCCACAATTTAGTGTTTCTCTTTTATTTTGTTTTCTCACTAATTTTTCTCTATTGCAACTTAGTTGATACTTCTCTTTCTCTGTTAAAACAGCATGCCAGCATTGGATCTGCACCATAATGAGTTTACCTTGTATTTCTAGGCAAAACTCTGCAATTTCTTATATGTCATTTAAATGGGTTGCAGAAGTCCATTTCCTTTCTGAAAATCTTGTGGTTTTATTGGGCTCCTAGTGAGGGGCACAGAAACAGTGGAGATTTGTGGGTGAATGGTGGCAAAGCAGGAAATTTAAATATCTAAGAGTAGCTCTCTTTCAGACATGCTAAATGATCATTTCCACTGAGGTATTATTGGGAAGAGATAACATGAAGAGTATGGGAACACCAAGATGGTTAATTTATGCAACAAATATTGCAAATTTTCCTTCTGGTGGCCACCATGATCAACACTGGGATGGTCAGAAAGTGGGTCCTGTCCTGGAGAAGCTCACTAATCAGTCCAACCTCCTAATTTATACCTGAGAATACCAATAGTTACATAGAGGCTAGGACTCATCCAAGGTGATATAGACAATTAATTGCATGGTGAGAATGCAATTATAGGTCTCTCCAATCCAGGGAGATAGAAAAAGCACATGGGGTCACTCTCTTTTTTCATAGACTCACATGAATTAGGAATATATAGTTAGCTACCCTGCTACCAAATGCTTCTACTCAAGAGTGTACATTATCCAGGCTGGTGAAACCACGAGAGTTGTCCACAAATTCCAATTTAATGAATACAGAGTAAATGAATAACATCCCACACAATAGTATTACTAACTGGTGTTCTGTCCTCTCAAGTTCTATTGATGTTTTAAATGTTCTACTTTATTAGTTTCCTTGGCTGCTAACAAATTACCACCAACTTAGTGGCTTAAAAGACTACACATTTATTATTTTATGCCTCTGGAGATCAGAAGTCTGAAATGGGTTTCATTAGGCTAAACCAAGGAGTCAGTGGGACTTGTGTTCCTTTCTGGAGGGTGTAAGGGAGAATTCTTTTCTAGCCTTTTTCACTTTCTAGAGGCTGCTGGCATTCCTTGGCTTGTGGCCACCGTCCCTTTTCAAAATCTGCAATAGCACAGCATCACTCTGACACTGACTTTTCTGCTTCCTCCTCTACATTTAAGGGCTTTAGTAACTACACTGTGATCCACAGATCATCCAGGATAATCTTCTATCACTAGTGTAGTTTTGTGATATAGTCCTTCCTATAAATCAGCCAGGCAACTGCTCGGCCATCTGCCTTCTGGGCAGCCCGACCCCAAGGAATAGACAAGAATCACACACAGGAACTATGCTATTCTCTAGGCTTTTATTGAATGCAGGTTCCCTCAAAGTAGAATATCAACATGCATTAATATCCCACTTGCACTCTAACAATTGAAGAGAAATATAACACACACACACACAGAGCAATCAATGCAGAATAATGAACCGAAGTCCCAGAGTCTAAGTCTGTGGGTTCAGGAGACAGCATGGTGGACAACAGATTTGTCAGTGTTTTGCAAGGAAGGATCGCCAGAGCCGGGTGGGCAGCAGGGCAGGCAAAGTCCTAAGTCCAGCAGGGCAGAGCCTCCATCAGCCGACACCAAGGGTGATCAGCGTGGTATGGAGCAGCACTCTGGTGTGTGGAGCTGGGCTGTCTCAGCAGTGGTCTGCAGTCTGCCTCTGTTATACCTTGAAAGTGGTGTACTCCACCTTCTGGGGCTCTTGATAAATCTCTTGGCACCCTTGCTGGCAACTGGGGAATTTGCCCAGGAGCCTGTCTATGGGTGGTCCCACTCTGCAGATGCGGCTGTTCTGATCATGTGTGCAGATATCTTAGGTGTGTCTCCTTGGCAGATGTGTCTGCTCTGACTTAGGTAGTTTTCCTCTCGAACCAAAGTGTCCTGGCTGGCTGGCAGCCATCTTGGTTGACATGGATGACTCCCTGTTGTTTTATGTACTTTATGCTATCTTGACCAGACCAATGCCATTTTATTGGTCCTGCTTTCCACATCTTACAATCTTAAGGTCAGCTGTTTAGAAACTTAATTCCATCTGCTATTTTAATTCCTCCATGCCATGTTTAATAATATATTCAAAGGCTGTGAAGTTTAGAACATGGACATCTTTGGAGGACTATTGTTATGTGTACCTATGGGTGCTATTATTCAAAATGCTGGATGATACTTAGAACATCTTCTTGCTTCAAATACAGGCTCAAGAAAACCTCTGTAACTCAAAGCCTGAATAGCTAGCTCTCCAGTGATAAACCCAAAGCAACCTTTATTTTAGATGCATATTGTATATACATCTGTTAGATCTCACCACATAGTTTATTTCTCTTAGTAGTCTACAGTGTCTCATTTTTAACACTATTGACATTTTGGGACTGATAATTCTGTGTTGTAGGGGGTGGTGCTGCCTTGCATGTTGCAGGATATTTAGCAGTATCCCTGGGCTCTACACACTAGATGGGGATCGCATACACCAACTGCTCTGAATTTGTGACAATTGAAAATGTTTTCAGACATTGCCAAATGTCCTCTGGAGGTCCACATTGCCTCTGGTTGAAAACAACTGCTATAGATTGTGAACCTCTTCAGAATGGGTGCAATATCTTTGTAATACCAGTATTCCTATCATAGCACTTTGCATGTAGTAGGTACCTAGTAAATTTTTTTAAGTGAATGAATGAATAACTAGAAATCTCAAAATTAATCATCACCATTAGAAATAGAATACTTCTCTTAATTCTACAATGGATGTTTAAAGCAGAGTCTAAGCTCTAGAAAATATTGCACATAGACAATATTAAATTTGAATAAACACTTTAAAATTCATTGTTACAATGACTACCAGCTAGTGAACACTTGTATATTCCTGGTATGCTCTACTATCTGCATGTTTTATTCATATGACCAGGACTTCACTTAGACCTGGGCAAGAGTTGCCCAGGTCTTGCATCCTGTGTGTTAGGGAGCCCCACATATCTCAGACACACAAACAAAACAAAACTGACTGTTCGTTCCTTAGATACTTTGTTACTTTCAACATTCCATTGGACAGCAAACTCCTCAAGGACAGGTACTCTGTGTGAACACAATAGGACCCTTGGCCACAACACCTGCCCTCATGACCCTGCAGCCATGCTTTTCTGCATCTCTCGCCCTGTGTCTCTGAAGTGAAGGGTGGTGCTTCTGAGTGTTGTGCAGAGGTGTTAATTGCACCACTGATGGCCTTGGAGATAAACAGTGCTTTGGAGTATTGGTGAGGTTTTGAGCAGTGAGAAGACTCAAGTAAAGGAAAAGACAAGTGATTAATTAGTGAAATTTTCATCTAATAGCATAAATACAAGGATTCTTGCATAACAAGCATTACCTCCCAGAATTATTGAACTTTATCTCTCCTCCTTTTTGTGTTTGGATTGGTGGTTCCAGGAGTAGTCATCAGTTAGCCCAGATTGTGTAGCACTTGCACATGGAAACATTTTGTCATAAAACAATCTATATTAGTTTGTGTGTGTGTATATATGTAACATGATATGAAATATTATGTTTATTATTTATATTAGCAATTACATTGATAGACCACTAGAATTTATAAGTTTATTAAAATATTTAATAAGATTTTACTATATTTTTCAATTAATTTTTATTTTTATGTATTGATTTTATAGAGAGAGACTGACATCAATTTGTTGTTCCACTTATTTATGCATTGTATATGCCCTGACCAGAGGTCACACGTGAAACCTTGACGTATCAGGACAACGCTCCGACCAACTGCGCCACCTGGCCGGGGTCTATTACATTTTTAAAACAAAAGTGTTCGTTTCTATTAAATGATTTTGATTTACAATTTTGATTCATATTGCTATTAATTTTAATTGATAAGTAAATGTTTGAAGGTAATAACTTAAAAATGTGAAAAAATTAAGTTGATTTTTATATTTATTTTAAATATGCCATCTGATTAGATATATTTAAATTTTGTATATATTTCAAATTTAATTATAATTTTAAACAGTCTTTGGGTCATTAGAGCCAATAGAAAATAAACAATGTAAAAATCTTGATTTTTTAACAATGTAATCATTTTGCTAAAATGAAGGCAAAAATAAGTGTTATGGAATAAATGGATCATAATTTGCATTATGTAAGTTTTTATGTTATTACTCATCCAAAAACTGCAGGCCCATCAACACAGAAGGCCTGGTCTTTGATATTTGCCAACTTTCAGTCCTATAAAAAATCATAGCTTTACACATATTGTTTTTGATTTTGTCGTTATGAAGGTATATTTGTCAAGGTAGGAAGATAGAACATATTTTATTTAACAGTTTGTTGGCTTGATTTATAACTTTAAAATATTTAGACATATGGCATGTAGGCCTCTATTTGTGTTCTTGTCCCAGACGGGCCTACATACAGTACGTTTATGAGGTAGATGTTATCAAGCTCATTTTTTTAGACCAGGGACCTAAAGCTCAGAGGAATTAAATAAATGGCTTGAGATAAAACTCAGTAAGTGAAAGAGCTGGCTTTTCACCTTGGTCTTACAGCCTCCCAAGCCTCACAAAGCTACAATATCAAGTCAGTTGCTAAAGGTTTTTTATAAGGAAAATGCAGGACCGAGAGCACATTAGCTGCCTTCCCACTCCAGAAACATTACACTACCAAGATAGATCTGGCATCTCAGAAATGTATGTGTGTGTGTGCGCGCGCGTGTGTAGACATGTATGTGTTAGAAGTCGAGGGTAGAATTAGCAATTGATGCTATGCTGGTTTTTAAGTAGCAAAGCAAGATGGTCTTTCCCTACTTGAGGACCAAAGGCATTCAATTGTTTTAAATACAAAATGAAATTGCCTTAAGTTGGGATATAATATCCCATATTATATCATAGAATGAATCAATATCTAGTAATAATTAGACTCAGTAGACACTGTACAGAAAATCTCCTCTCTTCTTGCTCGTTAAAGGAAGAGTTTGTTTACTTTCTCTCTACTACTTTGCCTCCTGATAGTTTAAGATTACAGGTTATAGGTTAATGCAGCAATTAAGATGATTGATTCTGGAGACAAACTGCTTGGGTTGAAATCTTGGCTCTATCACTCATTGCATGTGTGACCTTGGGCAAACTACTTAACCTCTCAGAGCCTCAATTTTCTCACCTATAAAATGGGAATAATAATAGTCCTTGCTTTATATGGTTGTAGGATTAAATAATACAGTACATATAAAAATTGGGAATGATGCTTAATGAGCATTATGCACGCATTCAATTATTGCTTTCTAATGAATACTGATTTGAAGATTTTAATAGTCAATTATTGAGATTCCAAAGGATTAGTATATTATTATTTACTAAAAAACATTTAAGGAAGTTACAGAAGTTAAT
>PVIA01003817.1:132500-155942 GCA_004024845.1 Tonatia bakeri
TTTGCCAACTTCTCTCTATTTGTGCCTTTCACAATGTAAATTTGTACCATTTCCCATCAAGAGGTTGAGTCTGTTTGGCTAAGCTTTGATTCTAGGCTGGATTTCATGACATGCTTGTCCTGTTGAACATGGTAGAGATGATGGCATCAGAATTCCAAACTCATTTCTCATTCACTCTCTTGGAACCCCCTAGATTTGCCCTGAGAACAAGTCTTGTCTGGCCTGTTGGGTGATGACAGACATGTGGCCCAGTCACATCATTGCCCAGGCAGCAGCCAGCCAACTACTTGTCAGGTGAGGCAGTCTATCCTACATCAGAAGTTCTGAGTGGAACTGTCAGCTAACTGCACACACCTGAGAAAGAATACATGGTTGTTTTTAGATACTAACGTTAGGTGGGGTCATTATAACCCAGCGTAAATCCCTAATTCCATAGGGAGAGCCACTGCACAGTTTTCTTTTCTTTTTTTTTTTTTGCGGGGAGGGGGTAGTGACCTATCTGATAAAGGTAGTGATAAAGATCATTGTGATTGATGTGTGAAGGCAGGAAGACAGTGTAGGTGACTGTTATAATCATCTAGCATTGCTTGAACTAGGGTATAGGTTTGGCAATGTTATAAAATATAGGCAAGGTATATGCTTAGCGAAGTTTACTACTGGTGTATATATGAGGTACAAACCTCATGAATTTTGATTTCTGATGAACTATTTTGTGTGTGGATGATGGCCAAAATTTCTTCACATGTTTAGGCTATTGACAGAGCTGTTTATGAGTTTCTGATATTCAAATATTGTTCCTGTTCATTGGACGATTTTGTTCACTGTTGTATACGCAGCTCTTTCACATTGTGCATGTTCAATAAATATCCATTAAATTAATAAATGAATGATATGTCATATTCAAATAAATCAAGTTAGCTGTCATAAAATGCTTGGTAGTTTCTTCATAAATATAAAAATTCAAGGACCTGTTCTGTGGTTCAGTTTTTCCATCTATAAAATAGGAAGATTGGACTACATACAGGTCATGAAAAATCCCTTCTATGTTTAAAATTCACAATATATTAATTACTTTTAATATGTTGTTTATCATAATTTTTTTTGAGTAGCATTTGTTACACATATGCTCAGAAAACAGAAAATAATTATGATGCTTTTCCATTGTGGAAAGTAATATGGCGTGTTTCCAAAATGTGACAATTTTAGTCACTTCTTGATCTAGGACTAACTAAAATTGACTTTGCAACCATTTTTATGAAAGTCAATTAAAAAAACTCCTATTTTGAATGCCATGTGTATTGCATTGTATGAAAACCTCAAATATTCTGGAGAAATAGGTAGGCAATAAATAAAAATGGAAACTCCTCAACTCAATTGAATATTATATGTCCATTAAAATGATGATTATGAACACTATCACAACTTAGAAATTGCTAATATTCATTCCGATATGGATAAAATAAATACAGTGTTATATAAGTAAGTGATTATATTTTTCTGAGAGCATTATGATATACAACATTTTAGGCTAATAGTGGTATTATCCCAATTTCGTAGAGAAGTAAACTGAGACATGTGTGGGTAATTTGCCCAAAGTCACACAGCTGGTGAAGGATCTCTACTTTTCAAAACTGTTTTATATGTTCTAGGCAATACAATTAAGATAGGAAGAGGAACAAAAATATATAGTTATTAAATTAGAAGAGATAAACTTCTTATTTTTAGGTGAAATGATTACCCACTTAGAATATTTGAATCACTTGAAAAATCTTGATCATAAGAAAGTGAGGTGATCACTAAATAAAAATCAAGAATTTTCTTACATTCCTTTTGTTAAAGATTTTATTTATTTATTCTTAGAGAGGGGAAAGGAGGGAGAAACAGAGGGAGGGAAACATTGATCAGTTGCCTCTTGTACATGTCCTGACTGGGGACTGTCCCACAACCCAGGCATGTGCCCTGACTGGGAATGGAACTGATGACCCTTTGCTTCACGGAACAATATCCAGCCAACTGAGCCACACCAGCCAGGGTTTCTTACATTCTAATGAAAAGCAATCACTGAGTACAATTCAAAAATATTCTGTTTAAAATGCAACATAAAAAATGGAATAGGAATCAAGCCAATGAAGATCATAAGTGACAGGTCTATAGCTGGACTTCAGAGCTTTGTGTCTGGTGCTGGAAGTGAAGTGCTTGTCTCTCGCAGGCAGAAGAGAGGCCAAGAATGCAAAATAATTCTACCAATGGGAACAAAAGTAATCAAGGAGCTTCTATATAATAACTTAAACTGAAACTGGTGTTACAGAAAGCTACTCCTTTTTAATTTTTAAATACTAAATGTAGACTTTTACAGTGTTTACAATAATTCTGGAGTGGCCCCCATGTACATAAAAGAAACTTGAAGAAGAGCTGTATAGTTTCTGTGAATTGCTTTGTTTTCTGTTTTGCAAAAGATACCAAGTTATTTGGTTCCTTTTTGCCTAATCCACCCCCTATTTACCCATTTCTTCTTTCATATCCATCACTGTACTAAGTCAAACTGGCACAAATAATAGAAAAACAGGAAATTAATATTGGATTCAGAGGCCTCATGGAAGGTAGAGTGGGCTATTTTGGGTAGAATATTGTAGGACACTTTGCATGGTGGGACTACTGCTTGAATCATTTTTCTGGTACCCATAGACAGCCTTAGTTGTGGAAAAGTCAAAACAAAACAACAACAGCAACCGCAACAAGAACTCTGCATCCAGGCTTCTCTCCATAGGCAGGCAACTATGTCCTCATCAGGAGAGCTGAGCAACCTTAACACTCAACTTCTTTCTAAATTGAATTACTATAATGTGACTTATACGGGGGCAAATGTTGGTAAAGGATGTTAGCAATTCCAGAATTTAACTCCAATGCCCTTCTATGAATGAAGTTTCCCAGTCATGCAGTGAAATGAGTGTCATGACTCATAAGAAATATCTGCCATACGTGAGGACATGGAGATACCCTTGCATCAAAACTTTGATTATGAGATGAACCATCAATGTTCTATTCTTGCTGAAAATTTTGCTTAAAAACTTGAAACGTCCATCCATCCATCCATGCATGCATCCACCCTCCCATCCTTTTGTGCAAATAAGGAACTTATGACTGCTATGTTTAGAACATTGTGCTAAGGGTTTGGGAGGGATAAAGGAATAAAGAAGAATAATGTATCAATTCAGGTTTTAATTTGATAAAAATTGCTCATGGCCTTATATCTAGTCACTTATAAATAGCCAAATTTATTTGGTTACGCATCCTGCTGGATAAAATCTAGACCATCATTTACTGCTCTAAATAAATGCTCACAGAAATTAAATAAAAAAGCGAGCTATGATTATAGCCAAACTGGTTTCATTCTTAGGTGATTCCAGACAAGAGAACATTCAGGATTGTGGAACTTTCCATGGCCTTAGAAAATATTTCTAAAAGATTCATAAATATGATTGGTATATGATTTAGCCTCATTTTCCCCACAACTCTCCCATTACCCACCTTTCTTTGCTCTATTCAAAGACACTGTTCCCAAAGCATGTGACACTTTTGTGATGGGCAAGCATTTTGTGAGAATTTGGATCCAAGATGAGTAATTTAGTTCGCTCCAGGATTGATGCCGCTACCATGGGCTTGGTCATTAATGCCCCGTGGCTTAGTGGCAGGGAATTAGAAGCTATCACAATTGTGGGTCCAGGGTGAAATAGAAGAAACCTGATGGAAGATGAACTTTGAAAAGAGCCTACCAACAAGGCCATGTGGCAGCCACTTCAGGCCATCAAAGCTCTCTTGGAACATTTTCAGGAGGAACTTGATTGCAAGCTATGCCTGGCTGCCACCACTTCTCATTTCAACAACACTGGGCATATTTTTTAAACTCTTCTGAGCATAATAACAGACAAGCAAGTCAGTAATGCAAGGCTATAATTCCACTGAGGGGTGCTGGCGGCGACTTGTACCATGAAGTCAGAATCAGAGCGGTTTGTCACCAGAACCCCCAGGGTGGAATTACAACCTCATTCACTTCTTGCTTATTTTCTTTAATATGTAGATGTCACTTTGCCTCTCCCAATGTCTCCCCTGCAGTTCTTACCCTTGATTTCCTGGCCACCAAAGAATGCTTTATCTCCTCCTGTTGTGATAATTTCCTCCCCCTTGAGCTCTTTGCAACTCTGTGATGTGGACACGTTCTGTTTTCTTCTCTCAGTCTTGTTCGAGGTTTGCTGCTGCTGGGTCAGATTACTCAAAAGGGTCACTACATCTGGGTCCTGGAAATAGAGACATCAGGGCTCTGTGCTTCCTTGCTTATAAAGAAACAGAGATGCAAACCGAACAGTGCTAGAGAAGGCTGAGGCTTGGGGATGGCTGTAAGAAAAACTGGTAGAGCAAAGGAAGACATGAACCAAACATGGAAGAAAGATATTCCTAATACAGCTTGGGGAATCTGTAATTATAAGTACATATACATATCTCTATATATGCATAGTTTTCATGAATATATACAAATGTGTGCATATTCATCAACACTAACATTCAATACACTATTATTATTATTAGCTTCAGGTAAAGCTAATAATGATAGCTTTACAGTACACGAGCTTGGTTTAACACCCGAGGGTCCCAATGGTTCAATCTGTGAATTGTGTCTCGTTTAAATAAAGTCCGGTTGAACTCCAGAAGCCTTGATGAGGAGCTTGTATCTTTACTGTGGATTTCCCTGAAGGGAGGATTCAGGAGTTTCATATACCATAACCCATAGCAGGCATTATGTCTCTCAGCCCAGAGGTGCCAACTGATTTCTGCTTCCAAAAGGCTTTCTCATATAAAGGGTCCTTTTACTATTCACTTTATCTTTTCCTTTGTTTTTATGTTGTTTGTATCCAGAGCTCCTGGTAGGGTATCCCCAGTTGCTATTGTTGATACCTGGAAATCTTTAGTTTATATCTTTCACTCAGATGGTCTTTCCTGTATAAAATTAGCATCCCAGGCTTGGGATTCTGGTAGATAGTATCTTCTATAGTGAGCATTTTTACTAAACGCCAAGGATGAGGTTAATTCACTTTTGTTTTATAACTGCCCGCAAGAGTCAAGTATGGTTGATATCCCATCTTATACCTGCAGACATTGAAGCTTTAGTTTCTGTTAAGTACTTTGCCCAAAGTCACAGCACTGGTAAATAAAAGAGTCATGATTTGAACTCAGGCTTTCTGCCTTGAAACCTGGCTATCCCGCCTTTGAGGACGAATAAGCTAAAAGGTAGGCCGACCGAAGGTGGGATTTGCACAGGTGCTAGCAGCTGGAGATAAGTGTACCTGTTAGGTGAGGGCATAGAATGGAGCCTACGAAGCCTTCAAACGTAATTCCCCCCTTGCATTTCTCTCTCCCTCCCCTGGCTAAACAGCGTGGTGCTGTCTAACTATCTTTTCCATTTAATACAAGCCCAAGCCCCTAACATTTCTTGATTCTGATGTTAAAATTTGCCTTACTTTAATACCTACCCTTAATGTTTAGTGTAAAAAAAAAAAAGCCTCTATTGTTTAAGAATGTTTAAGTTTGTTTTCTGTACTGATAAACAAAAAAAATTTCACATGATATTCTTTCCAGCAAGGTATACCTCATTTCATTTTACTTTGTTTTAACTATAGAACAACATTAAGCATATCTTTCAATTTGTTCTCTCTCAAATGGGGTACCTCTAAATTTTATGATTCAGTGTGAATTTTACTGTTGATTTCTAATTTTTTAAAATATAGTTAAAGCAGTATCCTTCTGTTCTTCCTTTATTTTATTTTATTTTATTTTATTTTTTAGAATGTCTGTTTTTAACATCAAAAATTCTTGGCATTTATTAATAAAATGTATGCTTTTTTCTTCTTACACCTATTACTATAATGCAAGCATTAATAGAATGTCTAATGTTAAGTCATTCTTGCATTCTGGAATAAATCTACTTAGTCATGCTATATGCTTTTTTAAAAATACCCAGCTGGATTCAATTTGCTAATGTAGTGTTTAGAATATATGAATCCCTATTCATGAATATAGTCTTCTCTTTTGTAATGGTGTACAATATTTTTGTGCCAGTTATGTAAGACTCATAAAATAAATTGGGATAGTATCATCAATAAATTAACAAACAAGTGTTGACAAAGATGTAGAGAAAAGAGAAACCTCGGGCACTGTGGTGGAAATACACACTGGTGCAATCATTATGGAAAAGAGTGTGGAGGTTCCTCAAAAAAAAATAAATAAGAGAACTACCATATGATCTGGTAATTTCACTCCTGGATGTTTGTTTATCTGAAGAAGTGCAAACCACCGATTTGAAAAGGTATATGTGTCCCTATGTTCGTCACAGCATTATTGACAGTAGCCAAGCTATGGAGGCAGTCGAAGTGCTCACCAATACGGATGAACCCAGAGGGTGCTGTGCTAAGTGGAAGAAGCAGAGAAAGGCAAATGCTATATGATTTGTGTGATCTAAAGAACAAAAAAGCACACACACAAACAAAAAACAGCAACAGACATGAAGATACAGAAAAAAAACTGATGATTGTGAGAAAGGAGGGGAATTGGGGGGCTGGGTGACCAAGGTAAAGGTATTAAGAAGTACAAATTAGTAGTTACCAAAAAGTCACAAGGATGTAGAGTACAGCATAGGAAATATAGTCAATAATGTAAATAACCATGTATGGTGCCATATAGGTACTATACTTTATCAGGAGGATTATGTCATAAATTTTATAAATGTCTAAATGCTCTGCTCTACTCCTGAAACTAATATAAAATAATATTGCCTGTCAACTGTACTTGACAAATTAAAGAAATGAAGTTTTCTGTATATTCCCAGATGCAAAAAATAAGACCATTTCTCTCCTTGTTTTTTTCTGATATTTTTTCTCTTACTAAGTAGTTTCTGTGTTTATTTTGTTCAGTCTTTTGAAATTATTTGCTTGATTTGTATGTTTTTAGTACATCCTAAATCATCTCCAAATAAGAATTTATTTTTGTTCCTGGCTAACACTGAGTTTTAACTGCGTGGCAGGCATTGTTCTAGGCACCTGGTCACCACGGCAGGAAGCGCTTCTGCGCTCCTGAGTTCATCATTAAGGAGCATTTCTGTTCTCTCCCCCTCTCTCTAGAGAGAACGACCACATGTTTAGGTTTCACTTATTACTCTGCATGTTTAACACCCTTCACCCCCACTCTGTCTTCTAATGAACTGAAGTTTGTTTTCCTAGTAATTTTTTCCCACTTTCTTTTGGTTATTGTTTACTTTCTTGCCTGCTTTTTTTAATGCCTAATGCATTAAGTTCTACTTGGTATTAATAGTGACTGTTTGCTTTTTAATTAAATTTGTCTAACACAGGTTTGCCTATTTCCTTAGTTTTAGTACTTTGGGTTGTTTTATTATGTTGTTTTTTATAACTGGCACATTATTGAATTTTTCTTTGATCTAAGTCTTTTAAAAAGTATAGTTACCTTAAATATGAAAATAGTTTTATTTACTATAAAAATAATATATATTAATTTTAAAACAATAAACCAAAAATAAAAGTGAAGTAGAACACAAAATTTAAAAATTCCATTTTTAGAAATAAAAATAATAATATATAATGTCTAAAAAAGTTTTTACACATGTCAACACTTAATCAAGTGATGTTATATTCTACATGCTTTATTTTCACCTCAAAATATGTCAGGCTAAACTTTCCATATTATTAAACATAGGTCTTTGGCATCTATTGTTAATTTTTCTATGATACTACATCTATCTTTTAATAGAAAAATTAACTTATTGATTTTGGGGGTATTTACTAATATATATGGCTTTATTTTTTATAACATTATTTTATTATTATATTTCCTTGCTTCTGTTTTTCTATATGGATTGCTATTCGTTATCCTTTTCATTTCTTTTTTTATTTAAAAATTTTTTAAAGATTTTATTTATTTATTTTTAGAGAGGGAAGGGAGGGAGAAAGAGAGAGAGAAACATGAATGTGCAGTTGCTGGGGGCTGTGGTCTACAACCCAGGCATGTGCCCTGACTGGGAATCGAACCTGTGATGCTTTGGTTCACAGCCCACGCTCAATCCACTGAGCTACACCAGCCAGGGCCCTTTTCCTTAAATGTCTTAAAAGTTATAGATACTGTTGTGTTCTTGTAGTTTACTATGAATAGTCTAAAATTTAAAATGTTTCATCTTTGTAAATATTAAGAATGAAACTATATGTATACATTTTATCTTAAACAAAATAAGAACATTAGCATAATTTAATTACTTTCCTTCCTTAGCTTCTATAACAGATATCAAAGACTGGGTGGCTTGAACAACAGAAATTTATTTCTCACAGTTCTGGAAACTGGGAAATTAAAAATCAGGGTGTTGGCAGATCCATTACCTGCTTGAGGGCACTCTTCGTGTGTGCAGATGGCTACCTTCTTGTTCTCTTCTCACATGTCAGAGAGAGAGAGAAAGTGAGAGAGAGATCAAGAGAGAAAGAGGTGGAGAGAGATCTCATATTTATATCTCTTCTTGTAAGCACACTGATCCCTTTCACCAGGTCTCTACTCTTACGAGTCCAAGAAAATGGAAGTAGAAACTATCAGTTCTCTTAAAAATTAAATTCAATACTGGTAGAGCGTCCTTTCTACCATATTCTATTGGCTAAGATTGACAGAGCCAACCCAGATTCTGGGGGGTAGAGAAATATATCCCATCTCCTGATGGAGGAGTGGCATGCATGTGCAGAGAGGGGAAGAAATGATAGTGGCCATCTTTGGAAACATGCTGTCACAGTGATAGTAGTGATTCAAACACATGTTAATAAAACTCAAATATTTCAACAGGCAAATAAATAAATAAGAGAAAGGAACTTATTTGAGTCTCTCTTTCCCTCTGCTTCTCAACTTCAGGTTCAGTTCCCAGAATAAGCTCTTCTTAACTGTTTTTAACCCTTCTGAATCTCCATCTACATTCATCAAATTTAAATTTTATTTATGAATAACTTGCATCTTTTCTGTTTTATTTGTTTATTTTGTTTTTTAGATTTCACATATAAATGAACTAACACGTATTTGCATTTTTTTGTCTGAGTTATTTCATTTAGCATAGTACTCTCTTTATCTATCGATGTTGTGGCAAATGGCAAGATTCCACTCTTTGTTATGGCTGAGTAATAGTCCATTGTACATAGGCACCACCCTTTATCTATTCAGAGAACAACTGATGGTTGCCAGATGTGAGGGAGACTGGGGGATGGGTGAAAAATGTAAAGGATTAAGAAGTATAAATTTTCAGTTATAAAAATAGTCATGGGGATATAAAGTGCAGCATAGGGAATATAGTCAACAATATTGTAATAACTATGTATGGTGTCAGATGGGCGCCAGACTTATCAGGGTGATCACTTCATAAATAACAAAAACGTATAGTCACTCTATTATGCACCTGAAACTAATATAATATTGTATGTCAACTTTAATTGAAAATTTAAAAAAAATTAAAAAAACAAACTTGCATTGGATGTGCTAAATTCAAGTTAACTTGCCCTCTGCCTGCTGTCCTTAAATTTTTCCTGCCAGATGTTTTTTCAAGCTTCTCTGTTAGCTGTCTTTATAGCTTTAAATAATATCTAAACTTCTATATCTTGGCCCATCAATTTTGCCCATATCTCTTGACTTTGTACTATATAAATCACTAATTGGTTGTTTAGCTCGCAATAGATTGCAGGTACAATATCATTTTCCTTCTGACATTTAAAGGTATTGTTCTGTTGTCTTCTAGCATCCACTAATAGGCTTATCTAATCTAGTAGCATTTTGAAACTTCTCTTCAGTTTGGTATTTTGAAATTGCACATCTAAATAATTTTTATTTTTTAAATTTTTTTTAACTTTTTAAAAGATTTTATTTATTTATTTTTAGTGAGAAGGGAAGGGAGGGAGAAAGAGAGGGAGAACATCAGTGTGTGGTTGCCTCTCCTGTGGCCTCTACGGGACCTGGCCTGCAACCCAGGCATGTGCCCTAACTGGGAATTGAACCAGCGACTCTTTGGTTCACAGACCCCACTCAGTCCACTGAGCTATGCCAGCTAGGGCCATCTCAATATTTTTCAGTCATCTAGTTTAGTACTTAGCAGGCTCTTTAAATTTCATGATTTTTATCCCCTTTCAGCTTTGGGGTATTGCCTTGTATTATTTCCTCAAAATTCCTTATTTTATCTTTTCAGAATTTCTTTTAGCTGGATATTGAGTCTCCTTCATGTATTCTCTCTATTTTTTATTTTCATCTACTTGTGAATGTGATATACTTTTTAGGACAGTCGTACCTTTACCTTGCAATGTTTCCATTAAATTATTTTTGTCAGTTAATTTACTGACTGTTCAGAATTTAACTTCATTTTAAACTTTTAGCTTTAAAGAGCTCTATCTTGTTCTGTGGGAATCATTAATCATAGCATTATGTTTTTGCTATATGAATAAGGTGCATAACATCTCTCCAAGAATATAATACAGGGTTTTAAAATTTTCTTTTGTTCTTTACTTACTCTAGGGTGAGTTTTGTTTGTACTTCTTGGTCCTTTTGTTTTACCCTATTGTTGCTTCATTCTTAAATATATGGTGGTCCTTGGTTATACATTATTAAATATGAATAAATAAATAAGATGCTGAATATAGGGAGCTAGGTTTGGTTTTTGTCTCATAAAGTTGTTTCCTAACAGGTCTCTCTCATGGATGGAAGGGCAGATTGTAAGCTCTGAGTAGCTGTGGTGTGTGTCAACAGGCAAACATGTTTAATGTGGATGGGCAAGGAGTTGGCATGAATCATGCAGGAAGCTAAGTTGGATGCACATTAATCAGCCAAAGCCCAAATAGTGAGGACTTCATTGTGGAATGCCACCAGCTATAAAGGACACCGTATTCTTTCCAAGGCACACACACCCATTTCATTAGAATAAATTCTGTGGGGGTACTTCATAAACTGTTTTTTAGAACCCTACAAATAATTCCCTAGATTTTTGCTGTATTCTTAAACTGTTCTTTGTTAATTCTAATGTGGCTCTAGGTTCAGGAGAGAAAAAGTATCTCACTTTTGGGTATAGCTCTCCCTGGTTTATTCTTCAATGGGTTCTTTCCACTTTCAATATACAAAACATAGATTTCTTTTGCAGGACTCTGCCTCGTATTTTCTGTTTAATTCGCACTTCCCACACCTTTGTACACTGTGATGTTTAATAGGTTTTGAAAAGGAGGTGAAATAAATATGCAAGTTTATTCTTCATTTTGAACTGGAAACCCTGTGATAGAATTTAAAATGTATTATTTTTCTAAGTAAACTATACTCTGAGGACCATGAATTCACTTCAGATCACTTCTGCCTGCCTTTCCTGAATACCAGGCAGTGGGGATAATTATGCTGGATGCTGGACATAAAAGGATGAATAGCACATGGTTCCTGCTATTGAGAAACTTACAATTTATCGACAGAAGATTGTACAGGCAGATAAATAATTATAAATGAGAGCAATAGTACCATGATAAAAGTATACACAAGAAAGAGAAAAATAGGTTAGGAAGTGATTAATTCTGCCTGGAGCCCTAAGGAGAACTTCAGAGAAGCGTTTCGAAAGATGAGTAGGATTTATGAGATGGATGGAGAGCAAGGAATGAAGAGGGAGAACATCAACAAGGGTTGTGGTGTGTCCTGAGATTTACAAGTATCCGTGTGCTGCAGGAACACGAAGTACTAGAATATCGGGTTGGCAACAAGGTGAAGCCTGGAAGGGAGGCAGCAGCCAGATTGCAGAGGATCCTGTAGCCCATGCCAATGTGCTGGAAATTTGTCCTGGAAATCATCCACAGGTTTTAATCAGGAGGCAGACATGGCCATGTTTGTATTTTAGATAGAGGTTTTGGTAACAGCATGGGACACAGATTTGAGGGAATATTAGAGGCTGGGAGATCCATTAGGAGTCTATTATATTTATTCTGATATGTGAATATGATGGATTAGGTTGAAAGATATATGTTGGGATGGATTTGAGATAAATTTTGAAATTAAAATTAGTAAGATTCACTCATAAATTAGATATGGTGGATGAGGGAAGGAAATACATCAGAAGTGGTTCTTGAATTTTGACTTGGGTCCCTGAGGAGTGAAGGGATCTCTGACACTTATCAGAGAAACACAAGGAAGAGCATTTCAGGGAAAGGTAAGGCATTCACTTTGGGTATGTTGAGTTTATAATTTTGTAGGAAACTCAGAAGCTCACTCTATCAGGTACTGAAGCAGAAACAGAATTTAAACTGAAAGAAAAGATCATCAAGGATAAATCTCTGGGAAATTATGACAAAAGTTATTTGAGAAGTACTGAGAAAAATGATCAAAGGTGGGGATCAAGAAAGCAAGACATCATAAAACCCAAATTAACAATAGTTTCAGTCAGAAAAAATAACTAACTATATCAAATGCCACAGAAGGCATAATTGGGATAAGAACTCAAAAATATTCACTGGGTTTGGTAATTAAGAGACCAGTTATACCTTAGGGAAAATATTCCAGTTTGAATTCAGATTGAAGAGAGAATGGAGATGGATAAAATAGATTTGTATTAGGAGAAATGTGTATGATAAATGAAGGGAAGTGAGAAGGCATAGCAGGGGGATATGAGATCATGAGAACGATTTTACTGTTAAAAGGGGAGAGACTTGGATTGCTCCTCACTGGAAAAGAAGGTGCCTCCCCAGAGGAAGACAGTGAAGGGAGACAGAGAATTCAGGGGCCCAGAGGAACAGACAGAGCCGTAAGGAAGAGTCTATATGGGTGGTGAGTTGATATTCATCAGATATCACTTTCTTGAATGTAGAGATTCTCTTGCCAGATGACAAAATGATAGGATGTGTCAGGAATGCAGTTAGGCCATGTGTGTGAGCCAGCACATAGCAGCTAAAGATCGATAGTAGGCTAACGCATAGCAGACACCTGGAGGGTTAGCTCATATGCAATATTATGCCATACACTATAGTGTGAGCAGTTTAGTCTGTCCCACCAATCTAAGAAATGGGCATTTTCAAATTGAAAATTAGTTCATTACTCTAATGGGAATTAGTTCATTACTGTCCTCTTTCAGAAATTTATGTAGATGCCACACACCTGTTCCTGGAATAACTGTGGACTTTGCTCTTTTATAGAGCATGAGGTGCCAGGCAAGTGGATGTCTGTAAATAGCTAGACAAATTTATAGATTTTTTGAAAGAGAGCACAACTTTTTAGGCCACAAAACATCAGATGTGATGCAAAGTCACAAGTTGTTAAATTTATTTAAATGCGGTGACATTTTTAGTCTTCTCTATCTCACTGTGAGATTTCAAGTTCAGAGATCTTGATATTTAAAGTGGATAACCACAAGGAGTATTTAGTCCTCAACAACTTCCTCTATAATAATAAACTCACATTTAAGAGTTTCATCAGAGTAACAGAACCATCATGCTGTTAAGTGAATTGTTAAGTAATATTACTTTTTTCATATGTCATTTGAAATATTGTTTTGCATTTTATTATCATGAATACATGTTAGATTATGAGGTAATCTTGGAAATAGAGGGTACACCCAGTGTACTCCCACCAAGCCTTGGGCCACCTACATTTGGATTTTGATATGAGAGAAATAAACTATATTCCTGTCTAACCCATCATTGGGTTTCCTGTGCCTCTCAGGCAGGTGTAATATTAACTATATTGACTATTGTTACATGATAATGTTAATATGTTTGTAAGCATTTGGATTTTTATGAGAAAATTAAAAATAAATTTTCATTTTAGAAAGAAAATGATTATTTGGGGTTACTAAAATCCAATGAATTTTGAAAATTGTGTGTGATGGGAGATCAGTTAGAATTCCTAAAATATCTGAGTTACGTAGAACAGCAATGTTTCCTAAAGTGTGTTCCCAGGGGTACTCTCTTATAAGCTGCTTTGGAAAAAATAAACAGACCTTTTATATTTTCTCACTCTCCTGGAGACTAACAAAGAATTAAATTAATATATTAAATTCTAAGAAAATTTCATGTAAAGAAGAATGAAGTTGGAGGTCTCGTACTTCCTGGTTTCAAAACTTACTACAAAGCTACGGCAATCAGGACAATGTGGTACTGTCAGAAAGACAGATTAGACCAAAGGATACAATATTGAGCCCAGAAATAAACCCTTGCACATAGGCCAGGTTATGTTTGATAAGGATACCAGTGATCATTTAATGGGGGAAAGGACAGACTTTTCAATGTACAGTATTAGAAAAATTGGATATCCACATGCAAAAAAAGGGTTGGCACTATTACCTTAAGTCATGCACAGAAATCACAAAAATTAAAATAGGTTTAAGATCTAAATATAAAACACCAAACTCTAACACTTCTAGAAGAAAATATAGAAGAAAAATTCATGACATTGGATTTGGTAATGATTTCTTGGATATAATACCAAAAGCAGAAGCAACAAAAGAAAAAACTAGATAAATTGGACTACATCAAAATTTGAAACTTGTGTACATCAAAAGACACAATCAGCATAGTGAAAAGACAGTCTATGAAATGGAAAAATATACTTGCCAATCATATAGTTGGTAAGCTAATATTCAAAATATATAAAGAGCTCTTACAATTCAACAACCACAACAAGAAAATAACACAAATTGAAAAAAAAAGAAGAAAAAGACTTGAATAGATATTCCTCCAAAGATTACAATGAATGTCCAACAAGCACACAAACAGATGTGGAACATCACTAATTATTAAGGAAAAGCAGATCAAAAATACAAGGAGATACCACCTCATACCTCCTATGGTGGCTACTATCAAAAATAAAATGAATAAACAACAACCAGAAAATTAGAATTGGTGAGGATGTGGAGAAATTGGAATCCTTTTGTACTGTTAGTGGACATGTTAAATGGTACAATCACCATAGAAAATCATATGACTGTTCTTCAAAAATTTCAAAATAGAATTGCCATTTGATCCAGCAATTTCACTTTTAGGTATATAACCAAGAGTATTGGAAGCAGGAACTCAAAAAGATTTTTGTAAACCAATGTTCATAAGAATAGGCAAAAGGTTGAAGCAACCCAAATGTCTATTAATGGATGAATGCATCCAAAATTGTGGTGTATACGTACAGTTAATGTTATCCAGCTTTGAAAAGGGACTAAATTCTGACAGATGCTACAACATGGATGAATCTGAGTGATCACAAAAGGACTAATACTATGTGGTTCCACTTTGATAAGAGTCAAATTCATAGAGACGAAAGTAGAATGTGGTTGCAAAGGGCTGGGGTGGAGGGAATTGGGAATTACCCAATGGGTACTGGATTTCATTTTCACAAGGGAGAAGAGTTGTGTGGTTGGAGACTGGGGATGACAGCACAACATGTGAATGTGCTTGATGACGTGGAACTGTACATTTAAAAGTGGTTAAGATGGTAAATTTTGTGTTGTATGTATTTTACCACAATTAAAAAAAAAAAAGATGTTGGAGGGTGTTTTAAGGATGTGAACTCCAGAGTCAGGCTTTCAAGTTTGTTACTTGGTGGTTGAGTCAACTTAGGTGATCTGTTACTCAAACGAGAAGTCTCTTGTTTGTAGTTGAGTCACATTAGGCGAGTTACATCAATGCTACATGCTTTAGTTTTATCATCTATCAAATGGGGATGCCTCAAGGATTGTTATGAGTATTAAATCAGTTAGCACATGTAAAACATTTAATTAATGCCTAGCATATAGGAGGCTCTCCATAAATTGTTGCTATTGCAATCAGAATACTCGGATTCTCATTTTTTTTCTTTGATTTTCCTCTTCCCCCATTACATCGTGGGCCTTCTCTTAGGTTTGTCTATTCTAGTTGCTCTGAATACATGCTACTTCAGTATTCTCTTCTTTTCTCTATGTTTTTCTTTTGTTCTTTTTCTATCCACTTAACTCTCTTGAAAAATGGTTAATTCATTGTTCACATTGCCAGCCAATTAGAGTATCATTTTCTTTCAAGCAATGGTATTTCTGTGAGTTCTCAGGTTCCATTTTTACTGCCAAAGCATTTTTCTCACCATTTATTGAAAGTTCAGGAATTCTGGAAGAGTAGTTTCTGGACATTTTACGTGTTATTTTATTAAATATTGAAAAGGATGATAAAAATCTCCATTGCCAGGTTTTAATTGTGGTCAGTTCACTATCCTTCCTGTTATCACCTAGTTTCCCCTAGAAGTAAGGCCAGAGACAAAGGATCATAAGTAGTTTATTTATTGAAAAAGAGATCGGGGGAAGGAAGTGCAGCCTGAGGAGTAGAGAATAAAGGAAAGCAAATGCAAAGAAACAGATTTTGGCCATTTGCTTGATGCATCATCTGTATTACAGGGCTTTGAAACTCATTTTCACTGGGGGCCACATCAGCCTCGCAGTTGCCTTCAAAGGGCTGAGTGGAGAGCTCCTTGCCCCTAGATAAGGAGTAGTTACAGTTATACAGTCCTAAAGTTACATGTGGCCCTTTGAAGGCAACCGCAAGGCTGATGTGGCCCCTGGTGAAAATGAGTTGGACATCCCTGGTAAACTTTTAAGAAATGCATCTTAAAGGAAGAAAAGGCAAAGCATTTATCTCTCAGCTTCTCTTTCAGTCAAAGGTTACTTCTTGGGAATTGATTTTTATAATTTATTATTTTGGTTAAGTAAGAACAATTTTAGGAATTACATTCAACCCTTCCATCACAACATAATTTACTGCACAGATCAGGGAAGCAATGTGAATTCTACTAGTTACTAGATGTATCTTTCACTGTTACACGGTGAGATAAAACAACCACAGCATAGTTACGAACTTCCCAAGAACATACTATAGATGGACTTGGGACAAAGCTCTGTATTGGGTCTGGCTAAGGTATCTTGGTAGGCTGTAGTTCTCTGAATCATGGGTGAGTACTTGCATATTAATAAATTCTTTCTTATCCAGTCGAACATTCTAGTCTCTCAGTCCAACACCCTAAAGGTACAGTTCACACATGTTCCCCTGATTCCTACCAGACATTGAGACATTCAATTCCTTTGGTGTATAAACTGAAGAGATAATGTATTTTGTTGCTCAAACTGTACTGATATTCAATCTTGGTCACTCTCTTGGTGGTCATAAGGAGAGGCAGGAGCAGATATTATTTCATGAGGTTGCTCATCCAGATGAGGTTATTATAGGCTCTTTAGTCAATGGAAGGCTGCTCTCCTCAAGCCAAAAGAGAGAGATAGAGATAGAGATAGAGATAGAGATAGAGATAGAGATAGAGAGAGGGGGAGAGAGAGAGAGAGAGAGAGAAAGAGAGAGCGCACGCTTTTGTCAGCATTGAAAATTCAATGGCATTTAGTTCCAGACACATGCTTATATACACAAATGTCCCCATCCGAGGCCCGAGGGCCCCTCTCGTTCCCTATCAGGGCACGATTTTGGGATGGGAGACCTGTTGCTGTTACACATTTAGTGGTACTTGTACTTCTGACATCCTTGTACCTCTAGCCCCGATTTCCATCACATTCTTTTCTGCAACCTCAGGAGATAAGGGAGGCTCTCTGCTGCTCTCGTTTTCTTTTTTAAAGGCTCCAAAAATGGTTAACAAAAGAGAGGCAAAGTCTGGTTCCAACTGACAGAGAAGTTTCTTGGTTTAGTAAAGCTCAATGAAAACAAATGGCATGGCTGAAAGGAAGGATTTGAAAACATCCAATGTAACACATTTTTCACATCTTATAGGACAAAACCCCTAATTTTATGAAGTGCTATCTTTCAAAAATGCTTTAACTGAGTCTCCAATAGGCCATTTGACTATACTACAAGGCCAGCTCCTTCTTGGTGATGATTTGGATAATAAAATCAGTGAAATCCCTTCATGTCAGCTCGTTGTCTGATTTATTTCACTGGACACCACCCCTGGATGCTACTGCTGCTGTCATCACCTCTAATCACTCTCGCTGGGCTGCCACATTTAATAAATCTTAAAATTCCCCTAGATTTCCAGGCTATTCTAGGATCTCAGCCCACATTAAGGAATTTATTATAGACAACTAGGGCTATCCCTCATGAGCAAAGGCAGCTTTAGAGACTGACTGCTCTCCATCATCTCTGATTACTCCTCCCAGGCCCCTGACTGCACACACGTGTGTTCTCCACCTATACATTTGCATACCTCTGGGATTTCTTCCTGGTAACTTCAGCTTGCCTTTAGCTCTTATGGTCCTGACTCTGTCATCGTTTCTCTCTATGTATTATCCAGCTTTGGTCACTCACTGTTAACTGCCTCAATCTCCCAATATCTCAAAGTTTAAATTCTTCAAAAAAAAAAAAACCTTTATTTTCAGCTATACCATGCTTATCTGGATAGCTATGGATTGATTGGCTGCATTTGGCTATGGCACTTACCAATTTTTCAATAAGTTGGAATGGTGGGAGGAACAGACTCTGGGGGATCAAACCTGCCATCTTCTAGCTTATTGCTCAATGAGGTCAATGGGCAGGGCATTTTTCCTTAGAAGAGACTGTGAGTGCAGCCCATACTAGCACTGACATGCAAACTTTCACACACTGCCTGTTCTAATCAGGATGGAAGCCTCATGTTCTGTCTTGGGAATGAAAGGAGATATAGAAACACATTTCCTAAATTTGAAAATTGTCTTTTCCTCTCCATTGATTTAAGCATTTGTGTGTCTTAAATGTGACAACACACAATGAATGGATAAGAATTAAATAATCTTTGTTCTTTCTTTTAATTCACACCTAAGCATTCCATTTTGTTAATCCAATAATTCTCTACAATTAAATTAATCACCTTCTTTATGTCTTGATTTGCTACATGAAATAAAATCACATTATATTTTATTGTTTTAAATTTTACAAACATTTTTGTATCCATCACTACATTCAGTCCTCACAACAACCTGGAGAATTAGGTGATAGAGATTGAATGAAACTCATAATATAAAGAAACTGCTGAACATCTTGTTCATATTCTATACCTAAAAATTAGCAGTGTGCAAATAGAACCCTCCTCTAGATTTCCAGTCAAGTGCACCTTCCTTTATACCATACCATACCCTGCATGTTTATATATGAACATATAGATCACATCAATGAGATCCTGCTTTTTACAGTTTCTCTTTATATTTTTACAGGACCCTGGAAAAACACACACAGATGCATGTACACCCAAATACACACATGCATGTAAACACAGTCTGTGATAATTAGTTTCTTTAGATGTAAAACAAAGGGGTTGGGCTAGATGTTTTTAAAAATCCTTTTATCTCTTATATTCAGATTTTTAAAAACTGAGACAGCCTAGAACCTTGAGGGAGTTCAATTTTGTACTATAAGCCTCTATGAGTATATTTTTCTCTCATATTCAGTAGCAAATCAGATCCTGTTGGCTGTGCTATTTCATATTTTTATTTGCACTACTAATGCCAAGGATGGTGCCTTTCACATAGTAGGCATTCAGTACATTCATTAGATGGATGAAGCAACAATGGGAAATCAAATTTTGGTTCATAATTCTGAAGACATCACATCTTATTATTCATGGTCATATTGAATTAGAGGTCTTGAACAATTGAAAATCAAATTTTAGTTTTCAGTTTAGGGCATTAATATTATTAGAGCTAACTTAAGGCAACATGATGAAGTATGCCAAGTGAGTCTTCAGTGATGCATATCGCTCCTCTCTGCAAATGTGTTCAGTGGTGAGTATGTAATTCACTCACCTAAGCGTTCGGAAATGATAGAAATGGAAAGATAGACGTTGAAAAAGGCAGAACTGGAGAGTAAAGATTTAATGAAATAGAGTTAATATAATAGATGCAATGAAGTCTAAGATACTTTTCTGTAAGCAAAGAAATGCCTTTGGAAAAAACATGACTTGATTTTAGTTTAGATCATTCAAACACAATTGTATAAGAATAAAATAATTGAACTATGTTGTTAGTTTTCTAGCTGTCCCTAGCTCTCTTAATTCATTGCAATTTGTTCCAATGTCAGTGACTTATCTTAAAAATACCATACTTAATATAGTACTTAGGACTTGCTCCAATGAAAATAGTTTTTCTTTAAATGTACCTCTTGGTAGAAAATTGACATGGTATTGCTATTTTGAGGACAGAAAATAATTTATACAATAACATCAAAATACATATTTTGAGCTAGCATAATACAAACAGTAGATATTACCTATTATTGGCATATATGAAATGACTGCACTTTAATTTTATTCTCTTAATTCATTACTCAGGTAAAAATCACATGGAAGTTTGAGCCTCCACAATAGAAAGATGATTAAATATGTTGATGTGTATATGAGGCCCCAATCTGGCCACATCAGAGTTACTAGGATACTTTCACTGCCAAGTTTAGTATGACCACATTTCCTATAAGGTGAAGTTCCATGCCTGACTCATACTTGCCTTCATTTTTTAAAAGGCAATTCAGTTTTAATAACCGCACCCCATATTTTGTTTATGCCACATATGTTCAGTCTAATAATTTATTTTGTTCACTTTGTGCAATTTTCTTAAGGCTCCTTCTGTTTTTTCCTTTTGAAGCATTCAAGTTACCATGGAAATGGTGCCATTGGCATCATGGGTAGAGCTTTTACACAAGTATATCTAGTTGCACTTTGTGGAGTTTTAAGATTCAGATCATGTCATAAAGTGAGAAAAATCAAGGTTGACATGCATTTTACCCTCAATATATGTTTTAGCACATTAGTTACAGAAAGCTATGTTTTGGTGATGTTTTGATTGAAAATTAAATGATAAAAGAATGAAAATTAAATCTTAAAGCTCTTCCAGTAAAGCCATTTGCTTCATGTTATACTTTACTCACATATTGTTAATGATGTAGCTATTAATGATGTACAATGAAAAACTATATAATTTTAATATATTATCTATGTGCTTCCATTTGTAAAATTTAAATTAAGAAAATTCAGCATCTGTATTTTTCTTTATATTGGTACTATGACATACCTTTATAGGTCATGTGGCTAGGGGATATTATACTATTTATTTGTATTTATAATATATGCCTTGATATGGAGAGAATTCTATAGAATGGAAAGAGCTTATCATTTTAGTATGTTATATATAGTTTTGGGATATAAAATTGTTGTAAGTACTTTTAATTTTCAGTATTCATTAATTGCCATTCTTATTCTTAAAACTCATATCTACAGAAGTGTTGATTTTCATAAATGGTGCCAAGATATGTTGAAAAATTTTTTTTGTCTAATATTTGCTGTAATTTTTTACAGTATTGCTTTGAAAAATGTTGACTTGAAAATTTTTTAAAAATTAGAAAGTCCTTGATAGATCATTAAAATAGTGTTTGGTTGCTAACTAAATGTCATATCTAAATTTCAAATATAATAAAGGAGGCACTCTATGGCCCATGGACCAAACCCAGTTCACTGCTTGTTTCTATAAATAAAATTTTATTACAACATAGCGATGCCCATTTACTTATAGGTATTGTCTATGACTGTTCTCACTGTATTATTGGCAGAGCTAAATAGTTGTAATGAAGATCACTTCATAATCCACAAAACCTAAATTGTTTATTATCTGTCCCTTTACAGAAAAGTTTGCCTATCTCTGACATAATACATCCCTTATTATTCCATTTCTAAACAACAGTCAAACTGATTGGAAAATACAATAAAACTGACAGACAGATCATTCCTAACAACCTAAGACCTATATGCATTGATCTGAGAGCAGATTGGTAAGTTTGGGACAGAAATTGGGTGAATATCTACCAGCCTCATCCTTTCCTCTTTTGCGTAGGAGCCAGCTATGGGCCATGCTGCATGTAACCATGCAGTAGATACACAGGTAAGGGCTGCCCCTACCTGGGAAGCCTGCCCTGGGCAATCACTACTTGAGACGGGTCCCCAGAACTTGGAATCCACTAACCCAGTGGTGTAAATCACATTCTCAATATCTGCCTTATTACTAATAAAATAGGCATTTTGGTTACCCATATGCTTTATTATTTTTGGTGATATACATGTGTATTTATTAAAGCTGAAAGATAAATTAACAATGGAACTAACATGAAAGAGAGAGCAAGAGTGAACAAGAGAGAAAAAGAGAGGAGCTACTTCTCCATCAAGCTTACCCTCTCTAACTCAGTGAATGGCACTACTGGTTGATGTCATCAACATTTTATGCTAAATATCCCAGTTAAAATGAAGTAAACATGCTTTCCGTGCCCAAATGGGGTATCAAGTTAAGCACTAGCCTCCGTAGGTGCAGGTGTACGAAATACTCCTTTACAGAAGAGTTACAGATAGTAAATATGAAAAAGTGATAGTGTTAGAAATTCAGACAACAATCACGAGTGGATGAAACTAATACATGAAAGGCTGTTGGGATTTTCATAATGGAGGCATTAGGCAGTTACTACACGAATCTGCTGATCAGTCTTAGCCTAAATGAAGATCTGCAGTCAGACGTTGTGGTGCCCGATGTGATGCAACAGGAAAAACACCACATGCTGTTCTCACTGAAAATGGTGAACCTGAATCTAATCAAGACTTGGGGCTCACTTCTACTTACAGAAAATAGGAGAGAAAGAAACAAAGTAACTGATGGCATGGGACAGCAAACACAGAAATCCGGGATACAGTACAAATTAAGAATATGAGGAAAAAAGGTTGGTTTGAAAAAAGGTTGGTTTGAAAAAAGGTCTAGAGTCAGAGATACTTAAAAGAGATAATAACCAAATGTGATAGATGGACTTAATTTAGATCCTGTGTGAACAAGGTAAATATAAAAAGAAAAAAATTAACCTCTTTAAATTACTTTTTTCTTGATATTGTTTTATTGTAATTAAAAAACAAGTAATCCCAAGGGAAGAACCCACCAAGAGGACACCAATATTGTAAATATATATGCTCCCAACATAGGTGCACCCAAATACATAAAGAAAATCCTAGAGGACTTTAAGAAAGATATTGACAGCAACACAATTATAGTGGGGGATTTTAACACCCCACTCTCAAAAATGGACAGATCTTCCAAACAAAATATCAACAAAGATATCGTGGCATTGAAGAGTACCCTAAATGAAATGGACTTGACTGATCTATTTAGAGCCCTCCATCCCAAAGAAGCTAAATACACATTCTTTTCAAAGGTACATGGAACATTTTCAAAGATAGACCACATGATAGGACACAAAACAAGTCTCAACAAGGTCAAGAAAATCGAAATCATACCAAGCATTTTCTCGGATCACAAGGGAATGAAACTAGAAACCAACCCCAAGGAAAAAAACCCAAAACACTCAAAATCATGGAGATTAAATAGCATGCTATTAAACAATGAATGGGTCA